>VMDR010034107.1:0-11164 GCA_007922815.1 Macrotus californicus
CTTCCTCACTAGCTGATCATGCTTATGAAATTAAGTATTATGTAATAAAGTACTTTGTAAACTTTAAAATATTATGCAAATATAAAAATGGCTCTTAATAAAGGGCTTATCATACTGTAGAAATGGTTTGCTCCCCTGCCCCAGTCAGAAAAATACTTTAGGACCTCAAATTTCACATCAGTGAAAAGATGCCTATAAAATGTGAAGCTAAGTTCCCTTCTAAATTAACATTAGATCACTCTAAGTGGGCTGGACACTTCATCCAAGACATTTTAAGGGAATAAACCACTTTCCTAATCAAAGAACTGTTTGAAAGAGAATACTTTGAACCTTCCTTAGGAGTCATTTCACAGTTGGGGACACCTTCTAATTTTATTTTCAACCAGCGCCAATCAATCACTGAAGAAAGGGAAATAACATGAGTTAGAACTTCTAAAAAGCCTTAAATTAACAATTCAGCCTGGCAGGAACATATCTACAGTTTAAGGAAATCACTCATTTTCATAAAATGTGGACGTTCGAACTGCCTGCTAAGTTGATCCATTTAAGAGGCAATTCGGCTGAATAATTTGCCAGGAAAGCATAAAAATAAGATATTAGGGCTACTTCCTTTAAAAGATTATAATCAGCCCTGATTACAGTGGAACTGGCCTCATCCTTGTCCTAAGGCAACTTTAAAAAAGACATAGAGTCCCAAGAATACATTTTAACTACTTTTTTGCCTCAAATTTTGAAGACATGTAGTGAGAGCTAGGAAGGTGAAATTATTTAATCAAGGCCATGTAGCAATTTGGCAAAAGAAACCAACTTAGATATGCAGGGCCTGTGCAGAAGGTATCAAGCCACGTACTATGAAAAATAGTACCAGGTACAAGATATGAAAGAAGATACAAGATACAAAAAACGTTGTACATAGGATTCCACATATGAGTGAAATCATATGGTACTTGTCTTTCTCTGACTGGCCCATTTAATCTAATGAACAAAATTAACAAACAAAATAGAAACAAACTCATAAATATAGAGAATAGCCTGACAGCTGCCAGAGGGGAGAGGGTTGGGAGATTGAGTGAAAAAGGTGAAGGGATTAAGCAAAAAAAAAGAAGAAAGAAAGAAGACTTACCTCCTAGACACAGACAACCATATGGTGACTATCAGAGGGAAAGGGCAGTGTGGGGGAAATAGAAAAGGGTTAAGGGGGGTTATATGGTGATGGAAGAAGACTTGAGGGGTTGAACACACAATATAATATACAGATGATGTATTATAAAATTGTATACCTGAAACCTATATAATTTTACTAACCAATGTCACCCCAGTAAATTCAATATTTATTTATTTTTAATTTAACAACAAAATAGAGTTGTTGACTTTTGGGCTCTGGGCAATCAGCAGAGGATTTAGGCTCTGCTACTGACAAGCTATGAGTTCTTATATAAATTAGAAACTCTCCCATTGCCAGTTTTTATATCTGGTCACCTATGTTTGATACGATAAGTTCAAATATTAGAAGGGTCCCCAGCATGTTCTCTCAGTTTGCTGACTCATGAGCCTCTACCCAGTTCTGTAAATCCCGTAATTTTTTTTTTTTTTTGACACAAATCACTTCTGACCTCAAGGGTCCTTGAGAGGTCCAATTCAGGACCCTGCTCAATCTCCAAGTTTCTTCAATACAGGTAGTAAAATGACAAGTTCTGTTCCAGACCTCCCACAGTCTTTTTCCCGAATGTCAACCTGAGAAATAAGGAGATTACATACTCCACCACGAGGCAGCAGCCTCGTTACACCCAAAGGAGGCTTTGTTAGTTTTGTGGGGGATTTTAGACCCCACTTTTAGAAAGCAAATGTCTACCAAATAAATTACATTTATTCTATAACATTTAACTCTTGTTTATTTCCATTTGTTATTGGTCAAAGAAATATGTAACTCCCTATAGGAGCTTCCTATTAGGATCAACTTCCCAGTTGTAATCATTTCCGCCACCTTGCCATTATAGTAAATCTGTGTAACCTTGTCAAGAGATATATGCCTATTTTAGTATTGGACATATTGAAAAAACCAGTAGGGCCCCCAATATTACCATTACCAAGCTGGGCGAACTCCTGCTCAAAATTATCCATATGGCCCACTAGAATTGAGAAATGTAACTATCTCCTGATATTTGATACTGGATAAAAAGAACTAAGTAGCTAATTGGACTCTACTCAGAATAGAAGGGAAAATAAGTATCAGGAACAAACTGAGATATTCAGGTTTTATTCATTTTTAATTAGACCACACACCTCCAGGTGAAACACATTTTCTTGGTTATAATTTCTGGGGGTGTTAATGCATTCTTAACTCATCATGAGTCAAGAGTGTATTTCAGAGAAATATTGAAATTCTCCCCAGTAAAACTTGAAAACTTAAGAGAACCCTGTGGTTTGAACAGTCTTCTTTTAGAGCTCCTGCCTCTTACCATATGGGTTTCTGAGTAATAGATATATTTAGGAATATAGCACATATTATGTATTATTGCAATTCTGGTTAAAAAAAGAAAAGCAGTAACTAGCTCTTCATAGTGACACATCCACAGTAATGAAAAGTCCTTTGCTCTGGCTCTGAGGGGGTGGTCCTGTGACCCTCAGGGAGCCCCGAAACTTCTCAGGGTTCAGTTCTGCATCTATCAATTGAAGTGGTTGACCCTGACTGTCGGAACACCTTGGGGAGTCTCTCCGAGGCCATTTCCAGATGTAAAGTTCTAAAAATCCCAGGTCTATATAACATGTCATCTAGGTTTGTTTCTTCTGAAGCAGGGAGCTCTTTGGCAGACATTACCAGTTCTAAACTATTCTCCCCATTGGATTTCATTTCATGTACCTGTTTATTCATTTCTTCACTCAACAGAGTTTCATTCAACAAAGTTTTATTTATTAAACACCTACTTTGTGCCAGGCACAGAGCCAGAACCTGCAGAATTATAAAGACGCAGGTGAAGGAATTAAGAAGTACAAATTGGTTTTTATAGAACAGCCATGGGGATATAAAGTACAGCACAGGGAATATAGTCAATAATATTGTAATAACTGCGTACTGGGTACTGAAAATTCGGGGGGGAGGCATTTTGTAATATGTATATATGATTGTTTAACCACTATGCTGTATACCTAAAACTAACACAAAATAATGTAAAAAAAAAGGACACAGGATCTGTCTTCAAAGCACTTAGGAATAGTGGTTAAAAATTCAAGAATTGGATAACTGTGATCAAACGTGGGTGAAGTGTTGAGGTAGAGAGACATTAGTTTAGTGGCACACACTGGACAGCAGGAAGGAGCTCCAGGAGAAAATGACTCTCGGGGTACATACAAGCGAGCTGGGTGAAGAAGTAATAGTGTCCGATTCAGTTTGGAAAGATCACATGGGCTGCAGAAGATGGATGGACTGTGGGAGGGCAGAGGAGAGGGCAAAGCGCCTGGTGGCAGAGAAACCAGTTAGGATGCTTTGGCTAGAATTCAAGAGGAGGCCTGAACTCAAAAAGCTACAGTAAAAATCAGGCCTTGAAGAAATGGGAGAGATATGAAAGAAAAATGATGACACATGGATAGTGAGGGGTGAAACTCTTTAGCTCCAAAACTCAGTCTCAGCTCACCTTGTAAATTATAGCAACTATAACTGACCACATATGGAGCCTGTAGCTAGTCCCGACTGCACTTTGCATCTTTCCCTGTGGACCCCCCACTGCGGTTTTAAATGATTGGGAAAACACAGCAGGACAAAAATCTTTTACCAAACAAAACTATCCCCAAACCCCATTAGACAGAGTGTAATGAAATGTTACAAATAAAAGATTACAAGGGAAAAATATAAATGACCATAAATCCAGAGGGAATCAACTCTTCTTTCCAGATTATATTCAACTTTATTAAAGAAACTTAATAAGCTCATGCATTTCTGCCAGCTTCTGATATAGCCACTGCTGATCAATAGCATTTATTTCTAGAGAGAAAGAGGGGCTGGGGAGGGATGTCAGAGCAGCATGTTGATGCTAAAGCTTGTGAGTAATGTCACAGTGTGGTGGGCAATGAAGATTTGACGGAGGAGACAGCTCAGCAAGCCTGCCCCTGCCTCTGATTTTCAAACGGCTTCTCTCCTCCAGATCCTGTTCACACCTCTTATTCTACAACTGGTTTTGCAAAATAGCTTTATGTCATTTCAAAGGGAGACACAAAAGAAGATGCTGTTTATTTCCCCCTGTACTTATGAATCTAAATAAAACTCAAAGCTTTGAAGGTGAAATGAAATTTTTTGTCAGATACCAACTTCACCTAACAGAAGGAGGAAACCACAGAGATTCTGAGCTTTCCCACAACAGCGTGGGCTGTCTCAGAAGAGGAGGGCAAAGGTTTTCTTGTTTGTAAAAATATCCAAGAGGAAAGCAGATGAACATCCCTTAGGAATATTGGTAAGATTTCCTAACTCTTTGCCGCATTGGGGCGAGCTGTGGCTGAATGAATTCTGATCATCCCCTGTAAACCCCAAAATCTCTCTTCCTGCTTCTTTCCTTTTCTTCTCCATCTTCCCTCTTCCTCCCTCTCACTCATTCTCTACTTTAAATGTGTGCCCTATGTTGTTGGTTTCTTTTCAGAGAAATACTTTAAAATGACTTACAGAAATGTTGACAGTAAAATACAATATTGTTTAAAAAAATAAGGAAATTGGGGCAAAGTAAAATTAGAAAAAGATGATGATACCAAGGGAGGGATTACTATCCAAAATGTGAACTGTAAAATGGTGTGTGATTCCTGGAGGTGAACCACACATTTTTATTGCTGCCTCTTAGTGGCTGAAGTAGTATATCCTGAGACCAATAAATTAAAGATAGAAGTAGAAATACAACAGTGACATTTAGTCTTATGGTGAAAGGGATAAACTAATTGATTAGGAGAAACAACATATTTTCTTGGTCTGATCTCTGAAATTTCTCTTTATGTGTCCTCATTAAAAACATGGCTTCGTGATCCAGTGGATCACATCCTCAGAATATTCTTACAATTACTCCTGCATAGAAATTTGTGTATGATACAAGATTCTAAGTTAAGTTCAACCTCTCACAATATAAGTAACCCCTGGAAAATAAGGCCTTTTCTCTCTCCAATAATTTCTATCAAATCCTGCCATTTCCTAAGTATTTGTAAACTTCATTTGCTTGATCTTTGATTCAATTATCTTTTATTATGCACCTCCCATTGTGTTCTAGGCACCATGCTTAGATACACAAAAGACATAGAGCCCCGGAGAAGATTTAGGCATAAATGTCTTTCCTCAATCAATACTATGGCACAGCGATAAATAAATAGGCTATGGCGGAAGAAAAGGAGCGATTTTACCTGGAATGGTAAGAGACAGTGAAATGTGTCTTGAAAGATAAGAGCTAGCCAAGAGGATGGGTACAAGGGGAGAACATTTCTGGTGGAAAATGTCAATACCAGCACAGTCACGGAATGAGATACATTCACTCACATGTGTCAGCAGAAACTACAAGCAATTGGATGGCCCTGCTGAAAGAGAGGAGGCTGGAAATAGGGCCCGGGGCATACAGGTTGCAGCACTTTGAACATATCATGCTCAAGAACTTAGATTGTGTGTGCAAACAATGAGACATCTAAGTGATGCAAGCTAAAAGAGTGGTTTGATCTGTGTTTGAACAGGGAAACTTATGCCAGAGGAGTAAAAGGGAGAGCACAAATGGTGTGTGTGTGTGTGTGTGTGTGTGTGTGTGTGTGTGTGTGTGAGAGAGAGAGAGAGAGAGAGAGAGAGAGAGAGAGAGAGAGAGAGGCAAGAGACTATTATACATGTTCAAGAGGAGTGTAAGAGCGAGGAAGAATGAGGGGACCACGGAATCTCTGGTGAGGTGCCTGACTGGTTCTTGGGACAGTCATCACAGACTGGGAGTCCAGAAGGAAGAGTGGACCTTCCATCTGACTGAGAAGATCTGAGGTGCTAGGAAACACCAACGTGGAGCATCTCCTAGTCAGATGGGTATATAAGTTTGGAGCTCAAGGAGTCTGGGCTGAAAAAACAGATTTGAGAATAATCTGCATTTGGCTGAATTTCAAGCTATAGTAGAAGGATTAGTCAGGAGGCTGAGGGGGAAGATAAATGCCAGGACAGAGCCATATGTAATATATCAAAATACAAAAGAAGAACCAGCAAAGAAGCCTACAGACAATTTTGTAGACAGGAGAAGAACCAATCAAAAGAGATGTGCAAGCCATAGAAGGAATGGGTCGAGGAGAGCAGCCAATGATAACCAACCACTTGGGGAGAAGGAGGAAAAACTGAAAAGAGCCTATAAATCTGGCAATTACAAAGCCACCGTTAGGGTTTTTATTAATATAAAGGTGCTTCATGGAGGCAAAGCCAAGCTGTCAATGAGGGCAGATTGAATGGAGTTTTAGGAAATGGAGACAATGGTTTGTGGCGGAGCTTGTATGTAAAGGATGGCATGTTTAGTAAGGGATCCTTTGAGAGATTCGTAATTGTACATAGTCCACAATTAAGAAGCCAGCCAACAGGAAGAGTTTAAAATAAAGGAGGGAAATATAATGACCCCGGGTCAATCGATATTCCCCAGTAATCCAATCAAAAGTACAGGCTGTAGCCTTGAACAGTGCCATTGCCTTATTTTCACAATTAGACTTCAAGATGTTTTGGCAGCAGAATTATTCAACTCTTTTTAAATTCAGGGACATGTCTTAGATCATAGTACATATTTAGAAAACATTTAATGAGAATTTAATATTTACTGCGAGTCATACTCCAAAAATAAGTATAAAATAAGATCCCGGGACATTTTAATAATAAAGAGAATTTTTATGTTCCTGTTGCGTTATTGAATAGGATATAAAATGCATCTACGATTTTGAGAAGGCCCTAGTTCTCATCTCCGTTCCTTTCATGACAGCTCTGTTGTCATCACAGCAAACACAACACCTGCGTCCCTAGTAAATTTCGTCTGCAGAAGAAATTGTATCATTGAGCAAATATGTGGGCCTCCTTGGAGAGAAATCTCACATGTCTGAAAAGTATCTGTTTGGGTGCAGGGCCATACACCTGGCAAATTCCCAGGGATGCTTTCATTGTCCTCTGTGGCTGGGGATGGAATTGGCCTTTTATTTATTTAATTTAAACAGTTGCAGAGGAATAATATTTGTCCTTATGTTGGCAGAGTTTGAAATGATACTTGAATAAAAGAAAAAATGAAAAGCTGGTGTATCAGTAGGAGAACTTCCATCAGTGTTTCCTAGTCTTCTACTTTCCCACACTTCATAAACTCCTGGATTAGCTCCTTGGGTGCACCCATGGGTTCACTTCCTCCCCTTGGAAGCAGTGTCACCTAGGGCAGGAATCTGGATGGAAATGTGACATCAGAGACTGAAGGGATGAAGCCCGTGTTGTGCCAGTTCAGGAATCCTGGAAGCAAGTTACCTTGACTAAACCTGGCCGATGATTGAGATGTCAAGGACAGCACCTGGACATGGGAAGGAGTCAACACTTTGTACGGATCTCAAGCAAGGAAGCTTGTTTTTCTATACCAGGATTAACCTGGCTAGTAGGAACTCAGTGGGAGTCAGGACACTGCTGTCTAGAATTTGGCATTAACCACCACGTGACCCTGGCTTTTATATGTCAATATAATGAAATAATTAGTGTAGAATAAAAACATATGAAAAGATTACATATCCGTGTTTTTATCATCAGCCTAAACTGATAGCACTTTACTGAATGTAGACCAGTACAAACCATTTAAAATTCCCAAATACCAGGACAACACATTTCCTCTGGACTTACATACTTCTATGGACTGAATTGTGTTCCTCCCAAATCCATATGTTGAAACACTTTATTTGAAAATAAGCCTTTAAGGAGGAAATTAAGGCTAAATAAAGTCCTAAGAGTGAGCTCTAATTCAGTAAGACTAGGGTCCTTATAAGAAGAGAAAGAGACACCAGATCCATCTCTATCTTGAGCTCTTCACACAGGTGCAGGGAAAGGTCATGTGAGGACACATCAAGCAGGAGGCTGGCTGTAAACCAGGAAGAGAGGCCTCACCAGGAACTGAATTTTTCAACACCTTGATCTTGGACTTGCTTCCAAACTATGAGAAAATAAATTTTTGTCGTTAAACCACCCAGATTAAGCAGATTAAGTCAAATGCCATTTCAAGATGCCATCTAATCAATTTAGACATTGGCTCATGATTTATGAGTCAATCATCTTAGCATATTTTAAAGGGCCTTTTATGAACTCAACCCTGTCTGTCTAGTTTCCTAGCCTCATCTCCCCCATTGCTCATTCTCTATATAACTTTTCACCCAAAACACCAAACTGCTTGCTTATATACTAAATTGTTCGTGTTTTTGTGCCTTTGAACAAGTAGTTCCTTAAATCTGGACCTTAGACCTAGAAAAATGTATAATTTAAAAAGGAATGAATATTTATGTTTTCAGTGGGATAAAATTAAATAAGCATTTGAAAAAAAGCACACTAGGTCACAGTATTTGGGGATGAGGCTGAGAATCATCGTGAGCAATAAAGGTGTACCAAGTCCCGTCTTCATGCACAGTGTCATGTCCCATGTGCTGCAGGAGAAACACACACAAGGGGGTGTCTGCCCTTGGGAAGATTCCAGTCCATGACAACTGGCTGAATATTCTCCATGGCTTTAATGCCATTTTATGCGAGCATTTTGTAAGTCCCCAAAGAGTGGTTTATATGGGAAGAACTCAGATTGGGAAGAAATCAGTGTAGCCTGGTCCAAAGCCTTAGAGGAAAAGAATTCTTTTTTTTTTTCCTACTGTTTTCTCTTCACTTTGTAAACTGAGTTTTGCTTTCAGTTTTATAGAAACAAGAGTGATCTGGAGACCAGTGATTAAGGTTTATTTTCTTTGAGTCTCAAAACAAACCAGGAGAGGGAACTGATGAGGCTCATTGTTAAGGACCTGCCATAAACCACACAGACTGTAAGGCAGCAGAGCCAAGAACCCAGTCCAAGGCTGGACTTTACCACCTGACCTTCCATTTTATCTTATGTCTACCTGCAGATACAGATACAGAAACACTATCACCCTCGCTAGAGCTGGGCTCAGTGCACATTCCCTAGGAAAAGAGAAGCCCCATTTCTCAAAACTTCTATAAATGCACTTAGTTTGCAAGGAGCTCCCAGTGACATATGTTTAGCATGACGCTCAACCACACCCACCAAGTCTTGAGGTTTTCTCCTACAGGCTGGGCTAGTTGTAATAGCTCATGTTGCTTGTTAGGAATAACACATTGAATGGGTAACAATTTAACTGAGAGGCTGGAAAGCATGCACTTCCCATAGTTCTTGGTAGGAGTAACAGAACTACTCTTTGTGAAGCACTTAGTGCATCCCTTGGTAATGGTGAGTTGAAAGAACTGTGCTTCATCTCCAAAACTCTACTCTCATTGGGAAGCCTCCTGATAGCCCTGCACTCATCCTGATATCAAAGCTGAGCATTGGACACAAACTGTGCTATGATTATTTTTTCTCACAAACAACTTATTTCTCCTACATTGGAGAGATGTGTTTTTATTCAATCATTAATCCAACCAGTGTTGAGTGCCTGGAACTATTCTAAGGGCTAGAGAGGGTACATTAGAAACACCTTTCAACTACAGTCCTCATGGTCTCATAAGGACAACCAGTGAGTACACAGTTATTCCAAATGGGAAATTTAAATGCATTCATAGAGGAAAGTATACAGAACCCAATGATCCTTCTGGAAAACCTTTCTCTATTTTCCCTGATGTGGGATTGAAGGGAGGGAGGGAAATTTGCCTAGGAATATAAATACTTCACAATTTATCTCTTTCAAGAAAGATCTCCTAATATTCAACTTCTCCAGGAAGAGCTGACCACTTCTTTCAATGCACCCTTTACTATATCCTACGCTTTTATCCCCGTACTAATCATGTTTCACCAAACGTAGGAGCTGCATGTGTGCCTCCCTCTAACAGTGACATCCTCTGCCTACCTATTATCTAGAGTACCACAGCGCTCAAGAAACAATGGGTGGATGAGTGGATGAATGGATCAGTGGATGACTTAGTTAATCTTGTCCCCTTTCTTTCTCCCATAAAGATCACTTTTTAAAATGAGTGATCCATACTTGTATTCATATTTTCCACAAAATCTCTTATGAATTTTTTAAAACATTTTTGGGAAATACTTATAAATCCACATGCAGCTGCAAGAAATAATACAGATGGATCCTCTATACCATTCATCCATGTTTTCCCATAGTGGTAACATCTTTCAAGACTATAGCACAATAATGCACCCCGTAATTGACCTTGAGGCAATCCACAAACCTTTTCAGATCTGACCAGTGTTCAGTGAGTTCATGTGTGTGCCTATTTAGTTCCATGAACGTTTACCCGGCTGCGTGTTTGTGTGACCGCCACCACAGTCGAGATGCCAAACAGTTCCATCAGAAACACTCCTGTGTCTCGGGGACTGTTGGCTTCTCCCTCAGACCAGCCACTTGATCCCTTTTGATTCACATCTCCCACCGCTCCCGCGCATTAGAACCAGGTACAATACCTCACATCCTGAAAGTTTCTCCTATGTGTTTTCTTCTACAAACTCTAAGACCAAACCTACTCTAGGGAAAATGACAGAAAACGCAGGGGGTCAAGACTGGATTCACACCCGTTCTTTGCCCACAGTGATAGATGCTCCACTCTAGAAGGACAGGAGCACTTTCCAGTACCGACACTGATTAGGTGTAGTATCACAGAAGTACGCCATACACACTTGTGACGCCTACGCGGCTCTGGGTGCTCAGCTCATTCCTGCCTGCACCTTGTGTGCAGAAAATTAACTCTTGTTTTCATACATTTCTAGCACTTCATTCTTTATCCAGTCTCTCTTTCTTAAGAGAGCAATTTTAGCTCTCTTCAGCAGACATGTGATTTTTCCAACTACTGGTGATCTTACTCCAAAATGAAAAAAAAAAAAAACTTTATAGTATATGTTTGCTTAAAATTGGGTTTCACTTAAAAACTAATTAAAATATACTAAAAAAACAAGTTATTCATAAAATTTATCTTTTGAGATAAAAATACTAAGAATTCTTACCCCAAAACATTTTCTCT
>VMDR010034108.1:0-11165 GCA_007922815.1 Macrotus californicus
TCTTTTTCTAGAGTTTTGTTCTGTTCTTTCATTTTGACCATATTTCTTTGTCTCCTCAATTTGGCATCCTCCCCGTGTTTGTTTCTGTGCATTAGATAGAGCTGCTTTGACTCACTGTCTTAGTACTGTGGCCTATTGTAGAAAAGCACACCTGTAAGTTGTATGGGATAATCACCAGGGTGGGGCAACTTGTTTCACTGTTTTGTGGCTCTGTGTGGGGGAGGGCTTAGAGAGGGAACAGTGCTGCTGCCTGGCTTCTGGAGATTTTCCTGGGAGGAAGCTGTCTCCCAACACTAGCCCTATTGCCAGTCACTTCATTTTCTCCCTATATGTCACTGGTGCCCTTCCAGTTGTTGCCCTGGTGCTGAATGCCAGAGGTGGTGGGTCTGTGTAAGTCCTAAGACCATTATGGGCCCTTTAAGAGGAATCTCCTGAGGAAACTGCAGTTTCTTTCACCACCACAACCCCCACTAATTTTTATAGTCAGAAGTTATGGAGATGTATCTTCCTGGTGCTGGAACCCGGGGCTGGGTGGGCTGGTCTGGGGCTGGGATCCTTTGGTCCTGAGGTATACCTCCTGATTTTTAACTACCACACGTGAATGTGGGACTGATCTTTCCACATCTCTATACCTCTCCACACCACTCCACCTCTTCCACCTCTCTGCCTCTCCCACCCTCCTACCCCTCTGAATGATGTGGCTTCTTTAAATACTTGGTTGTCAGACTTCCATACAGCTTGATTTTCTGATGAATCTGGGTGATATTTGTTCTGTAATCTAGTTATAATTTTTGCTGTATTTGTGCAAAGAGGCAAAGCATGTTTACCTATACCTCCATCTTGATCAGAAGTGAAGAAGTTCATTTTTATTCTATTGAAAGTCATCCTTGACTGCTTGGAGGTCATACAGGAAGAATCTCTGACAGTGTAGCAGGAAAAAGGCCAGCAAAAGAGACAGAGCACCAGGACCAGTAGAAGACTCTTAGACAGAGGTGCCTTGTAAAGCCCACTGGAAACGATACTACAGAACATGGTTCTGCCTGATCTGGAGACCCCATGGGGGGACTAGGGGGTGGGGAAAGCAGAGGCAGAGGGACTGGTGACCACACAGGTACACTCCCAGTGGGGCAGCAAATCCAGCACTGGATTTCATTTCAGGGGCCTCCTGTGCTCAATCTTTAAAATGGATGCAATAATTAGAGGGTCTCTAAAGCCCCTTCTAGTTCTAGCATTTGAACTATCTACTATTATAGTATTCAGCCTCTGGTGAGTTTTGTCGAACGAGTTGGTCTACTTTGCTAATATAGCTTTTCATTCACATTCGTTACAGGCATTATTTGACAAAAAAAAAATTCTTGTGTCCTAATAATTTCAAAAAATAACTCCAAAATTTGCTTAATCTAAGTGTCCCCTGGCAAGATGATGACAGGGCTAAAATGCAAGCAGTAACAGCACCCTTTGCTTCTGACACAGAGTCTGGATGCTGATTGCAAGCTTGGCAACTGACCTTGGTGCTGAAAAGTAAAGCTGAATTCCCCTGGAATCTGCATCAATGGTTCCCAAACCTGGCTGCATATTAGAATCACCTAAGAAACTTGTTAAATTTTTGGATTGTTATATGCCTTATTAGGTTCCTAATCCTGACCCCAGAAATCTAATGAACTTGGTCCCCAGGAATTACTAATCAGGGACCTGAATTCTTCTTAAAACTTTCCTATGTTCTTGACACCACAGAGATAGACAAGCAGATGGGGAACAAAACTCAGCACATTTACCTTTGCTGCTTGTCACCAGCTTACTTCTGATATGAAAAAAGATGATGAACTCTGATGGCAGATACTATGATTTAGGTTTAAGTTGTGTCTATCATTCTTATGTTTATAGTTTTGGTTATAAATTATTTTGTCTCTTAAACTCCTAGAGAATCTGATATAAGGCAGACTCTTATAAAGCAAAACACATATCACATGAGTTAATACATAAATTCAGAAGTTTCTTGTATTCATGGAGATTAATCAATAGACCTCACTTGTAAGGGCTTTTTTAACCATGCCATAAAGTGATGATTTAGAATTACCTGTAGGCTTTAATCATTGATGATAAACACCAGTGCAATGACAAGTTATCAGTACCATAATTTTTTTTAAAAATTCATGCATGCAGATATGAACAAAGTGAAACTTACCTAAAAATGTGTCTGCCAGAATGATGGATTGTGATGACAAGGCTGCTCGGAAACCCTTACTCTCAGAAGGAATAATAGTCGACTGGCACACAAATGCTCCAACCAGATTTGCGTAATCATCTGACCCTGCCACCATTTCCTTCACTGTGAAGTCTGTTATATTGTTGGTACAGAGAGCCGTCTTCTCCCCCTGGAGAAACAAAGTCACATAGAGGCTTCATTGAAGGTCACTCTCTAAACGGGACCTCAGCTAGCTCGTGACGCTAGAAGAGCAGTGGTTCTCTCCTCACCACAATTCTGATTTGTTAGATCTGGTGAGGGGCCCAGCCACCAGTGATTTTTAAAAGCTCTTGAGGCAATTCCAATGTCCCACCAGGGTTGAGAGCCACTAAAGTTACCATGAATACACTAATTCAAGGCTGCATTTCTCCTCCAACTACAAGCAACATTTGTGCTGGGTGAAAGCCATCCAACTTAAGAAAGGAAAAGTCATCTGTGAACTCCTCAATTCATAGGATAACTATGCGTGCCAAGAGACCAGAACGCTGATGATGGTTTTAATGCCAAGGAAAAAGACTTGCTCCTCCTTGTCCTTCACAGACTGACGTGTGCCAAAAAGGCAATGCAAAGACTAAAGAAGAAAGCATGAAAGCCATTAGCTGCAAAGTCCTAGGACAACATCAAAATTCTAAACAGTTGGTCACTACAAGTGTATTTATTCATATACTCTTAGAGTCAATGACACGTATCTATTCAACTACACAGTAAGTTGAAGGGAATACAAGGGTTTACTTTTTTAATCATTTGGAGAGTAGTGGGAAGATATAATTTATAAAAACTAGAGGACTCTTTAGATATAGTATGTTTAAATATACTATAGTTCCAAAGCAAAGGACTATAGCTTGCTCTACAGTTTCTGGGAAGAAATGTGCAAAGAAAAATAGGAACACTATTTTATTGGTCTTAAATATAGAGTGTGCACAGGTGGGCATAAAGAAAGAATAAAGATTTTGCTTTGTTATTGCAGCTGGCAATCATAACCTATGAAATTTTCTCCCTCCACCAAGCCTTCTCACAACCATACAGGTGCAACATATTTTTACTGAGCTTAAATTAAATTGTTGAGGCCAAAATGAAAGAAAAATGGAAAAGAGCAGAGACAAACTACTGAGGAAGGAAATAGAAAAATAATACTAAACAGAAAGGAATGAGAATATAAAGGAAAAAAGAGAAAGAAGGCAGAGGAGAAAAGAGAAGCTTGAAGAAAAAATAGTTGTAATACAGGAATAGGACTAAGAAAAAGTATGACATGTAATGGAATTAATTCTCATTCGTTGCTTGACATAGTATTAAACATAATAGGTACTTAATATATATTTACTTAATGAGTAATTGACTAATGAATGAGTATGTAAAATTAGGATGGGACAAATGTCATACCATGTAAAATTTATAGAAATTTTTTGTTTGAAAACTGTGGTCATCATATTTCTTTTTATTTCCTTTGTGCAAAGGTTGCCATAACACCTCATAATGAAGATCATTAGCAATACAAGAGTTAAGATAGAAAGAGACATGGAGGAGAGGCCTTGCATAGGCATATACATCCCAACCCCAACCTTGTCTGCCCTTAAAAATATTGAACAAATAGTTCTGTAACTCTCCCCATTACCAGTGTCAATTAAGGTTCTGCTTCTTCTTGCAGAAAATAAAATCCCATTATTTATTAGCAGAAGCTACCTGATCAACTGATATTTGTCCCCTGCTTAACTCCTTTTTATTTTTGCACAAACTTCCTCTTGGAGGTCTTTTTCTTTTTAAAACACAGAATTGACAATATTATAAACAATAGTAAACCTTTCTCAAACTACAACTACCTGCCTAAAATATAGGAGGGATAACAAGCCTGAGCCACCTTTATAAATATGAAAGAATCTCAAAGCACTTCCACCATAGTTCCAAGCTTTGGGGCTCAGAGACTGGGTGAGTGCTTTGATGGACTGAGAAGCAGACAAGGTTGCCTCTGGCGGAGAAAGCTGCCAACCAGCATACTAGGAGGCAACAAAGGATGTAAGCAATCAAAGCTCAGTTTCTGGCATTTGGTTGTTAGTTTCCATGGAGATTTTATTACGGAGCCACCAGCACAGAAAATATCAACTCAATCTGAATTGAAATATAGCTCCATCTCTCCTTGACAGGCAGAACTCACCTCATGCCCACATAAACTAATATTGAAGAAATGGAAATACTTTGTTCCTTTGGAGGTAAAGCTGGGGCCATTCATTAATGAGCCCACGCTGCTGAGATTGCTGAAGTCATAGTGCAAACTCTGGTTTTCCTTCTCATGGTAGAAAAAGCAGTCACTGTAGCAAACGGAGTGGTCCTTTGATTAAGATTAAGAAATGTTTACAAAATTAATCACATAGCAGAAAAGAAAGTATTAGTTACTACGAAAAATATTTCCAAACATCTCGGTTTAAAATCTGTTTCAGTCATTTCATCTTAGTTATAATATATTTTACTACAATAATACAGAGAATTTCTAAATGCTAATTAGATTTTCTTAGGCAAAGTTTAAAAGATTCAGAAAGCAGTTATTCCAAGGTTAGTATCCTGTAGAAAGGTATTTTACTAAATAGTTGAAATTCCCTATGTCCATTTCAATAGACAATAAAACTACTTTCTCCTTCACCCATAATATAGCATCAACCTTTGCCCTTGAAATGTTGTAAGACACACTTGCTGTCCTCCATATACTCCTACTGCCAACCCATAGAGGCTGTTTGCTTGCTCTGCTTTAACAGAACGCACAAGAAATCAATTTTTATGCTTTTGGAAAGCATTCTTATTTGAGTGCTGTTCTTCATATTTTATGTTCCCAGAAATTAGCACTTGCATAGAATATATTAAGTGCTCAATAAACATAAAAGGAGCAAAGACAAGAAAGGGAATGAAAAGGCCATTTACACATGTAACTAGCAACCTTGTAGCTCCTGAAGAAACGTTACAGCGAACTTCTGAGTTTCCCTCTTAAAATGTGCGTTCCCGGAGACGACGAAATGTAATACACTCACTTACCCGAGTGCTTCTACTCCCAGGCCCACATGGGATACAAGCCTCCTTGCCATAGACCTGATGTATGGACAGGTAGGTGTCAGGTGGACACTCCTTGCACTGGTTGGTTTCTTTCTCAATGTAGTGGCCTGGGGGGCAGGGGACACACGATGAGCCCGACTGTTCAGAACCGAGGGCACAGGCACGGCATGAGGACGCCACCCCATCAACTGCATTAGTGGCAGTGATAGAATAAATCTTCACCATGTCATTGATGAACCGTCTATTCTAAAAAGAGAGCAGAAAGTAATGACTTCTGCTTTGGGGCTTAATTGGACAACCAGATTGCTTTATGTTGATCACCAAAATAAGCAGAGTGTTCCAACCTTATAGTTTATAACTGACAATAGATTAATTTTTTTGATTCTTTTTTTTTAATCAAATCTTCACATTAGAAGCGAAATTCCACAGTAATGGAGTTCCAAGAGTTTTGTCACAATCATCGGAAGATATTTCAAAATTGGTACTAACTGGGCGTATTTGATAGACTTTATGTCTGGAAGAACTAGTATGGTTTAACACAGGAGCAACTTTACCTCTCATCATCACTCACTCAGATGTGAGCCCAGATCTAATGCTACGATAGGATCCTGAGAGTGGCAGGGCGGGAGCCTTGGAAGACTGAGGCTCTGGCCCTCACCCTAATACCAGCTGTGTAATACCGATGCAGTCACATGACTTCTCCAGGCCTTCCTCTCTATCTCTTTCTCTAGTACTTTCCCTACCCAGCATTCTCTGATTTCTACGGAAAGGATTTGGAACAGAGAGCAAGAATCTGTAACTTACTATACTTTTCCTTGTTGAGATACTGGGTCAGTTAAGGTCTTGTTTTCACCAAATAGTGGGCATCACCTTATCAGTACAGGGCTGCATTACCCTGACTACTTAATGCTTTCCGTCTGGAGCAAAGGCAAAAGGAAGGCAAGGAAGCATCCCATGGCATGTTCACACCATGCATGATGGTAATCTGAACACTCATAAATAACAGGTGGAATCAAGTAAAATATGGAAAATGGGTTCCCCAGTGAAAGCCTCAAGAGAGGAGAGGAAATGCTACATATGCCACCACAGCTTTAAGGCAGCTCTGAACAAGTGGTTTTCCTTGTTCTCCACTTGGGAAGATCACATATGGGGATCCACAAAAGTGAGAGTCCTGCTACCACTGAAACGTGCAGTGGAATTTACTAAGGGGAGGGTTAAGGTCTATACTAGCAGGGAAAGTAATAGAGAGTAAATGACTCTCTGTGTTAACCCCAAGTGTCCACACACACCCTCCAGGCTATAAAAGAAGACATTACTGTGATGAAATTATAAACCAACATCTCTGCTAATGGCCCCTGGACAAACGTCTGATCATTCACATGAAGAGGAAGAAAGTCACCAGCCTTCTCGAAGTCTGAGAGAGCTTTTTAAAATAACTACAAAAGGAGATGTTCTTTCTCTTAAGCTTTCAGTAACTATAATTGTTCACAGTGTAGGATAATTTAAAGATGGATTGTATTATTCCATTTCATACATTCCTGCTCTCAAAAAAAAAGAACATTTTTATACCAAACCATTTCATAACCAAATGCTTGAATCCACATTGGTAAAAAGCTGTCTTTTCCTCCAGGAGATCTAAGTGATCACTTTCTATGAATCTCCACTGGAGGCAATAACTTTGTATTAAAAAAAAAAACTCAGAACTTACATCTTGACCCTGATTAGTTCTCTGGAATGCCCATGTAAACGTAAAGGTCGCATTCTTGAAGATGATGTGGGTGTAAGCTTGTTTCTCTTTGGTTCCACCCCATGATTCCACCACATTGGTACTTTTTCTATTAATGTCCTAAAAAATATATACAAAAAAGCACAAACTCGGTATTAGCATATATGCATATTCATTACAAATATGTGTTTGTATTTATAACCTGCCCTGGAGGGTTTGTAAATATTTATGTGCAGAACATTTAACCCCAGAATTCTCAAAACTTCCTTTCAAGTCTGCACAAGCACTCACTAGCTTAGTAAGTACAATATATCAAGCACATTGTCAATATAACCTGAAAGAGGTCTCGAATCACTGTATGTTTAAGGGGGGTTTGTGTGTGTGTGTGTGTGTGTCTAGCTTGGAGAAACATACTTAGGAGGGGAAATATAATTCCTTAAGTTTCTCACAGTAAACTTCATAAAATGGCAATGCTTTCTATTTTTATCTTTTTCCCTGGGAGATTCTGACAGGCAGCTCTTACACAGATGTTATAAGTGCTCCTTGATTTATACTTGCTGCCCAGGTGCAGATTAATCAGAATGTTACTTTATGTTCATGAAATATTCTTTTGTTTACACTTTAATTTCAATAGAATAAATCTGTATAATATTTTATCTGATTTCCTTAGATAAATTCAATATTTAGAATACCATATAAATATGTAATATTCCAACCAATACATTGTCATTAACACGGTTAGAAAGCAAACATAATAAAACAGCCAAATAATGTAATATATATCTAATTTATACGAAATGAAAACCAAGACCAACCCTGAATTTTCTTATTAGTCTTCCCTTCAGAACACCTAATACATGACTTAAGAATTTGGATGGGCCTCTGTTATCTTGGAGGTTGACAATATGGTGGCATGAACTCAAGACATGTCTGTTTCTTTCTATGATATAAACACAGTAGCCAAACACGCTATAAAACAGTCAAATATGTTATAAAGAGGTACATGTGGAGTTCACACTACAGATAGAAATAAGAGAACATGCCTTTCATACATTACAGAATTCCCCACATTACCCAACAGCCAAACCATCACACATGCCACTTCCTAAAAGGAGTCCATAATATACAGATAGTGCTCTGTTAAACACCACTCTTCTGGATGTTTATTCCAATAACCAATGGAATTTATTGCTTTACTGAAACTAGTACCACTTTATATTTGTAAAACACTACACAATTTTGAAAGCATTTTTACATGCTACTTAATTGATATCTCAAAAAATCCTGTGAGAAGACAGCTTTCACACAGAAAGACAACTAACAGATTCTGCTACGAGCTAAAACTCTAATATGGATTTGCCAAAACAAATAATTGTGATACCTACTCTCAGGAGTGCCTGATCAAATGAGAAAGACAAAAAAAAAATGAATACATTCACATAATTAAAATAAGGTTTTCTCGAAGGCTTTTAGGAGCACAATGGAAAGAGTTGTTAATTTTACACTAGAGAATAAAAGAAATCTTCCCAAAAGTGGTGAAGTCTGAGCTGCCCTCGCAGTACGAATGGGAGCTCACCAGACAAAAGAGCAGAATGTAGAATGTCATTCTAACCTAGAGCACGAAGGCAAGAGAAATGAAAGAATACAGAATGTTCCACTAACAAATTTGGGGTGTCTAAAGAGAGGCAAATACCCACAGTAGGTTTGGTAACAGAGGGTAGCGAAGACCATCTAGATGCCATGCTAAAGAATATAAGGCCCTGACCAGGTTGCTCAATGGTTAGAGCATCATCCCAATATGCCAAGGTTGCAGGTTTGATCCCAGGTCAGGACACATAAAGAATCAACCAATGAATGCATAAATAAGTGAAATAACAAATCAATCAATCTCTCTCTCTCTCTCTCTCTCTCTCTCTCTCTCTCTCTCAAATCAATTAAAAAATTAAGTGTATTTATAGACTATTGGTTCTCAAACTTCAGCATGTATCAGAACTACCCTCAGGGCTTGTGAAACACAGAGAATGATGGGGCCCATCACCAGAGTTCCTCATTAAGACAAGGGTGGGGCTGAGAAATTTGCATCTCTAACAAGTTCTCAGGTGATGCCTGGTCCAGGTACCACACTTCAAGAGCTCCTACAAGGGCAATAAAAAGCTACAAGGGGTAAGGGAGTAGATTTGATGTGGATGCCTCTACTATTGTTTTTATGTTTGTAAAGATATTTTGACAGAAGCATGGATAGAGAATGGAAATAAGAAGGCTGGGTAGGACACTACTGTTAGAAGATAATAGGAATCTAAATTTCAGCAATGGCTCTGAGAATGAAGAAGGACTCACAGATTAAAGAAATAAGGAGGCAGAGCTCCATATTTCCAAGGGAGGATTGAACAAATAATGGTTATCTGAAGTATCATATAGATGGGTATGCTGAAGATTATTCGTGTCCTTTTACACTACATTTTTTTTTCAGAACAAAATAGTCTGCCTTCATTTGAGCTTTTAGTAAGCACAAATATTTAAATCTCAATATATCTTGTATGTCATGGAGGAAATTGTTAATGGACTGTTAAAGCTATTGAAGAATCTTAAGAAAAACAAAATAAATCATGTCTATAAAGTCACTACTTAATTATAATACTAAAATCTTAGCCAACAACCTTTTAATACCCACATGAAGTCCAGTAAAATTTTAAGATAAGAGTTGAGATTGATAGGGACATCTGGGAAAAGGGTAAAATAATGACATGTACATAGTAAAGTCCTTTGTCTACACTGATTAAATTTAACAAAGAAGTGTTTTCTTTCCTCCATGTGTCTACAACATTACTTTCTTCCCTCACTTATTAATACATGTCCCTCCCCCCACCACCCCACCAGTGGCTTGAACTGCTCAGTGGTTATTAGAGGAAAATTTTCATACTGCTCATGGCATCTTTTTATGAAGAAATTTTCTACCAGATCAATATTCTCTGACTTCTGTCAGTTGTCCAGGCCCCTCACTCAGTCCTCCCCACGAGGAACAAATGCTTTCTTTGTGGGTGTCATTGCACAATTCTTAGTGACTTCTTTAGACATTTTTTAATATTTTGGGAAGGCCTTAAGCATGGAAAGAACAATACGATTCTTATTCCAATTTGCATAAATAAATTCACACTTGAAAGAGAATGCTGAGCTTCTGGATCTCTAAACCACCTTTGAAAGGCATTCTTTCACTTACCACCATGAAGTACAGCACACAGTCGGCCGAACAGAGCGTCTCAAAGACAAATGTTATTCTTCCCAGTTCAGAGCCCATGGCTCCAGTCATAGAGGTCGGTGGTCTATTTGACAGATGACATTTACAACGTTAGAATGTGTTCCGAATACAATCTGGGACAAAATTGTCACTGTTCTCAATAAGCTGAAAGCCTTGCTCTTCTCCTCCCTTAATCCACTGCTCCCCTCAACCCCACTCCCTCCTCACTCAGGCTCAGCATGGCCACAGCCTTTGTTCTACATGGAGTCTCCACAACAATATTGCTATGCTTGAATCTCCTGGTACAGATGCTACCATCCATCCTAAAGCAAGAAAAATATACCTACTGGGAAATTTCAACATTGGGGACTAAAGCAAAATGATATTGAAAATGTGTAGATATTATTTTACAGATAAAACTGAGGAAAAAACAAATATATAAACCATAAGATACTACTGCAAATAGTCTTCATAAAGCATCCAAGAAGCATGAGAAGGAGGTAGGATTGGCTGGGGTGGGGGGAGTGGTGGGGGGAAAATGCAGACAACTGTAACTGAACAACAATAAAGTAATAAAATCTTGAAAAAAGAAGCATCCAAGAAGAATGATTGTTGTAACATTTGGATAAAACGTTAAAAACTTCCAGCTTGATCTAACTAATATACAATTAATAGTTACAGTTTCTCAATCACTGATTCTATAGATATTCTTATCTATATTGTCCTACTTGTTATTTGCTAAGGATATCACAATATTGCTATATTTCATAAAGGCAGTCCTACTCCATCTATTTTTATAGGGAAACAGGCATGAGGATTCTTACGGAAGGAAATCAGAATTGGTTTTCCTTACTTAAATCCTGGGATATGCAAGTTTAAAATCAGGTAATCATTATCAGAACCTCCAGCCCCACTCTGGATAT
>VMDR010034109.1:0-11151 GCA_007922815.1 Macrotus californicus
GCCAGCTTTTAGTTTTTCCATTGTTTTAGAGAGAACAAGAAAACATGGGGAGGAATAGTAAAAATGTTGAGCTTTACAATGTAATCAAATTTGTTATTAACTTAAAATAAATTATATATATATAATATATAATGATGTTATAAGCCTTTTGGCAATCACAAAGCATTAAACTATAGTATACACACAAAAGATAAAGAGAAAGCAATATAAGCATACCACTAAGGAATATCATCAAATCAGAAAGGAAGAGAGCAAGAGAAGAAGAAAGAGAACTACAAAAACTAGAAAACAGTTAGAATGGCAATAAGTACATACCTAGCAATAATTACTTTAAGTGTAAATGGACTAAATTTTCCAATCTGTCAATGTAGAGAGGCTAAAAAGATTTAAAAAAAAAAAGACTCATGCTATCTACAAGAGACTCATTTAAGATGTAAGGACACAGAGGCTGAAAGTGAAGGAATGGAAAAAGGTATTCTGTGCAACAGGAAACCAAAAGGAAGTTGGGGTAGCCATGCTTATATCAAACAAAATCTGCTTTACAAACTGAACCTGTGATAAGAGACAGAGAAGGATTTTATGTAATGACAAAGATCTATCCAACAGGAGGCTCTAACACTTGTAAATATGTATGTACTCAATGTAGTAACATCTAAATATATAAAGTAAATATTAATAGACCTCAAGGAAGAAATAGATAGCAATACAATAATACTGGGCACTGTAATACCCTGCTTACATCAGTGGGTTGATCATTCATACAGAAAATCAATGAGGAAACATCGGCCTTAAACAGTGTCAGACCACATGTACTTAACAGATACATACAGAACATTCTATCCAAAAGCAACAATATACATTCTTCACAAGTGCACGTGGAACATTTTCCCAGATAGAGCATATGTTAGACCACAACACAAGTCTTAATAAATTTAATAGGACTAAAATTCTATCAGGCATACTTAACCACCACAGTGGTATGAAACTAGGTATCAGTTTGTAAAAGAAAAACTAGAAAATTCACAAGTGTGTGGAGATTAAACACCATGCTGCTGAGTAACCATTAGGTCAAAGATGAAATAAAAAATTTCCTTGAGACAAACAACAATGGAAATACAACATACCAGAATTTATCGGATGCAACAAAAGCAGTTCCAAGAGGGAAGTTCATAGCAGTAAATACCTATCTCAAGAAACAAAAATATACAATGGGATAAGGATAGTCTCTTTAATGATGGTGTTAGGAAAGCTGGATCACCACATGCAAAAGAGTGAAACTTGACCAGTGTCTTATACCATACGCAAAAATCAACTCAAAATGGATGGAAGATTGGAACATAAGAGCTGAAACCATAAAATTCTTAGAAGAAGACATAGGCAGTAAGCTCCTTGACTTAGATCTTGGCAATGATGTCATTGTGACACCAAAAGTAAAAGCAAAAGCAAAAATAAACAAGTAGGGCCACGTCAAGCTGAAAAGCTTTGTATACAAAAGAAGCCATCAGCAAAATAAACAGGGAGTAAATATTTGCAAATCATATACCTGACAGGGGTCAACATCCAAAACATATAAAGAACTCATGCAACTCAATAGCAAAAAAACCTTTTTAATAAAAAATAGGAAGCTCTGAATAGACATTTTCTAAAGAAGACATACAGATAGATATCCAGGCATATGAAAGATGTTCAACATCATTAACCATCAGGACAATGCAAATAAAAATCACAGTGAGATTAATCACCTCAGACCTGTTAAAATGGCCATACTGAAAAGACAGCAAATAAGTAGTATTTGAGTGAATGTGGAGAAAAGGGAATGTGCACCATTGGCGGGAATGTAAATAGGTGCAGCCACTATGGAAAGCAGTATATAAAGTTCCTCCAAAAATTAAAAATAGAACTACTCGGATTCAGCAGTTCCACTTCTGAGTGTTTATCCAGAAACCAAAACACTAGCTCAGAAATACACGTGCACCTCCGTGTTCATTGCAGCACTGTTTACAATAGTCAAAATAATGGAAACAGCCTAAATGTCCATCAGTGGAGAAATGGATAAATAAATCGTGTGTGTATATACAGTGGAATATACTCAGTCACCAAAAAAAGAATGAAATAAAAGTGTGGATCTTGAAATCATACACTAAGACAGAAGTATAGTATGCCATGAGTGGTAGGATTCCATGGCCAAGAACATGCCAATTAGAATTTTCCCGTCAAATTAAAAGTATGCAAACTAACTAAACTTTGTAACATTTTATACATGTGTAGTGACGTCTTCCTTGACATTCTGTGTGGTGGTGCAGATCGCCTTTTCGCATCGCACACTTTTTATAGGTGCTGGGGGCCACCACAGTGAGATGGCGGAAGTGCACTCTAGGGCCCGCTCATCGCCGTCCTCATCAACTGGCATCTGTTGAATTCAGGGACTATAGATAATAGCCATATTTACTATCAGTGGTGAGATATGTGTGCCTGTTTTCACATAAGTGATTCTGAGCACCTTTTTTATATCTACGAATAAAGAAGAGCCCCTGTATAAAGGTTTGAAACTTAGCGTCTCAAAGGAATATAGCAATGACTCTGAAGGGAGAAAAAAGGTCTGCCTCAAGGTTGCTAGGGGGATTAAATAACGAAATGCATGAAAGAGAAAAAGTGTTCAGGCATGGACAGGTTCCCTCTGCCTCTAGGGTGAGGCAGAAGTAAATTTACAGTTGTGAGTATGCGGAACACAGAGTTGGTCGTGTATTATTTATTAATTATTGTATTAATTGTCATACAACTGTAAACCTACTTTTGCCCTACCCTGTATTTTGCCACTAATCTTTTACGATTTTTGTTTATATTTTTGTACCTTTAAACAGTGTATACTGGTATACCTTTAACTTATATAATTGATTTGTAAATGGTATGATTAGACACTAAAGAATGACTTGCTACCAAAGATTTTGAGTTACCTGTTAATGGTCATGTTGAATGAGAGGCTTAATTTCAAGTCTTAAAAGCACAGTTTTAAAAAAGAATAAAAGAACCCTGGTCGGTGTAGCTCTCTTTGTTGGAGCATTGTTCTGTGTACCAAAAGGCTGAGGGTTCAATTCCTGCTCTCAGGGGACATACCGAGGTCGCAGGTTTGATCCCCAGTTGAGGCACTTGTGGGAGACAACCAGTTGATCTTATTCTCTCACATTGATGTTTCTTTGTAAAATAAAAAATACTTTTTTAATTTTTTAATAAGGAGAAAAAGTGGGACAAAAAAGGATCTGATTTTAAGAATGGCATTAAAGTGTTTATTAGCTTGTAAAGAGAACATTCTGTTTCTTCCCCATTTTTGAATTTACATAAATAGAATCTGACACTAAGTTGGGTGATAATTGACACCTAACTTGTATATGCTTGATCAACGTGCGATTAGTTGTGAAGCAGGATAATGAGACACAAACTAACCAAGATCTCCATGTGGCCTGGAATGGCCGACCGTTTGTCATACAGCACCGAGCTTAAACATTATGGCTAGGGAGCGTATAAAGACCTACTGAATTAGACTAAAACCAGAATCATTGACTATCTAGATCTTCCCAGTGGGGGAGCGGCTCTAACAATGAAGTTCTTTTTCTTTGAAAGTGAGAACTGCTGAAAATTGGGTACACTACCCCAGTAGAGCACCCCAATGGGGCGGGTGGTGCGCGCACTGCTGTGACCCGTCATTGGGGGTGCGGCCATTTCCGGCTCTGGCAGGCGGTTGAACCATACAACTGCTGAGCTCATTTTCAGTTCTGAGGGCTCATGGGGTTAAAGCAGTTGAGGACATGTTTCCAGTATTGTTACTGTTGCCCTTAAATGGAGGCTCTCTTTATTTTTCTCTTTGACATACAAGATGTCACAGTACAGAATTTTGAATCACAAGATGTTTTATTCTCAAACTTTGCCTCCTTAGTATTCAGGAAGAATAATTTGAGCTGTTTATATGTCTACAAGATATTTTTATATCCACTAAAGATAAGGTTATTACTTAAAAAACCATTATTCTAACAGTAAATTCCTCTCTTAAAACAGAATAATTAAGAATCAAAATCAGATGAAGTCAGGTGGTCAGCATCTGAACTCTCACTCAGGATTCGTTCCGTTTTGACAAGCAAATTGGTCATCTTGATAGTTAACTTTGCCAAACTTTGACCTACCACATCTACCAAATTAAAGTTTGGTGTGTTAATGTAATGAAAAAAATCAGAATCTAATCACAGAGAGAGGATAAGAATGGATGCATTCTGTCCCTCGTTAGGCTCGTTGCCCTGCTTTCTTTATTTGGTGTCAGTGTGTCTAGGCCCATCTCCTGTGCGATCATAGGAGCCAGCGGGCACTGGTTTGGGGGGTCTACTGGAGGGTTTTTTTGTCCTTTTGTGTGTTTGTTTAAAGTTTCTTGTCATTTTAAATATGACACACTTAATGTCACAGTAAGGCTCAATGTCATTCTTAAATCTTGCTCCTAGCGCTGAGAATAAAATGGTGAACCAGATAAACAGGGCGGGCAAGAGTAGGTTTACAGTTGTACGATAAATAATGTGAGAATAAACTTCACATACAGCTGTAAACCTACTTTTGCTCACCCCTGTGTATGATCATTGCCCTGACTGAGGAGACAAGTAAGTTGGCTGTTGCTAAGTGTAAGTACACTAATAGGGAGTGTGGCTAGGTGTGGCAGGCGGGCATTGCTTTAAATAGAAGAGATCTTTTCAAAATCGTAACATTTAAGCTGGAACTCGGATAAGAAAAGCAATGATCCAGGTAGGGGAAACGGCATGTGCGCAGTTCCTCAGGTGCAGAGGAGCCTCATTCACATTTTCTTTCTGTACTGGTTCTTTCTAACTTGCTACCAAAGTGGTTATGACTTTAATTCAGTTCATTCAATTGTCAGCACCCCGAAATAGTCACCTCTTCACGTTGTAACCTAAACCTTGATCCCTGAACCAGAGTATTGCACTTAGTCTCAATTTAAATATGATGTAGCCAGAGACTTCTGTACAGGGAACTCTTTAATGTATGTTAGCTTCTTCCCCTGTCCCCCCCGGCCAGGGGAATGTGGGCATAGGGAGGGCATGATCAAGAAAAACAACATTGTCTCCAGACACATCCCTTTTCTCTCTATTAGACTCCCAGGGGTCCCTGCATCATCCTGAGTATCTCCTAGGTCAACTTTTTGTGTTCAGGTCACTTCAGGAGTGTTGCCAGGATATTTACTGAGCCGTCTATAAGCATTCAAGTCCCAACTGCAGTCTACCCTGCCCAGCAGGCCTTCCAGTTCTTTTCCTTTGTTTCTTCATCCTAAATCTCCTTCTTTGGCTCTCTCCCACATGCATGTCTTCGTCAAGAAGCTGCTCTGGTTGGTGCTAAAGTGGGGCAGGGGTCGGTGAGGTGGAGGGACTCAATTGAAGTACTTGGGAATTCCTCTGACTTCCTCTTTGGTATTTCTCAGGTAGTGGTTCTCTGAAAGGCCAGTGGTTGTGAAGAAGGTCTCAGCCACAGCAAGTCATGGCCTTGGCCTGCTCTACTGAGCTGGTAGAGGAGGGATTGTCCTTTTACCTATGACTGGCACCTTTAGAGAATAACAACAGCTGATTCCAGGAGGAATTAAGACTGAGTTTGTTTCCCTGGTCTTACTGGAAGTTACTGCCTTACAAAGTAATAATTCCTGGCAATAATAAGGAGGGTAGGGGTGAGGAGAGAACACTAGACCTTTGGAACTTCTCTCTGTGGCTTCCCTTATGGGTGAAATGAGAGTGTTAGTATAGTTGATCTGTAAGATCCCTTTCGTTCTAATATACCATGTTTCTGTATTAATCCATGTAGTAGTTTTGTCTCTAGTATCTGGTGTGTGTGAGTGTGTGTGTGTGTGTGCGCGCGCGCCATATATATACCTGTATGTGTATCTGTGGAAACTTACAGCCTTACTGTTTGAGCTGGATATACTCAGTTCAGAATACAATTGGATTATAGTTGAAAAACTTTATACCTCCAACATATCTCTTACTGAAAGTTTCTTGAATGCTACTGAAGGCAGCGGTATGGTATACCCTGAGGATAAAATAAACTAACCCTGAGTTAGTCTCCAGAGGGAATGGACATCATACATCAGTGAAAGTTATGGTGAATGTCTTGAAGATGATGTTTTTTATTCACTTTGCCAAAGGGATCAAATTGTATTGAAATAGCTGTGCTGTATAATTCTGAGTTCTGCTGCTCTAAGTTGGTCCCTTCTTCTTTTGCAGGAGCTATTGTGACAATCTTGGTTACCATCCACTAAGTGCTGCTGACTTTGGGAAGATTATGAAAAATGTCTTTCCAAACATGAAGGCACGTCGTCTGGGCACAAGAGGCAAATCTAAATATCCTTTACCAGGATGATTTTTAATAATCTCTACATTTTCACATATTACAGAACACCTGTTGTTGTAGTTCAGCCAGCGACTATATTTAGAAGTAAATATAAATCAGTAAATAAAAACAATGCAAAAGTACTTAGTAGAATAATTACCAAAGTAGTTTTCCCAGCTGCGTACCAAACTGCAAGAGAAATAACAAATAGTGGCTATTCAAAGACTGTGACAGATGTCACCTTATTTCTGTCACTGTAATGTGTTCTTAGTGGCCTGATCTCCTCTTCTTTAACAGCAAGCATAGCATGCCACAGTACAGCATCTGTAAATTAGCAATTAAAATGGAGGAAGGTGCTAGCTTTCTTTCCTTCCTCTTCTTTAGAAACTTAGGGATCTCTTTTGCAAAATATATAACGTTCAAAAAAATTTTTTGTGGAACTTCTGCTGGAATATTAGTGCCATCTTCAAAGCAGCTGTCTCCAACCTTTTTGGCATTGGAGACAGTTTTGCAGAAGACAATTTTTTCATGGACCGGAGTGGGGGTGGCTTCAGGATGGAGGATTCAAACACATTCCATTCAGTCTTACCTCCTGCTGTGCATCCCGGTTGCTAACAGGCTTGGACCGGTACCAGTCCATGGCCAGGAGGTTGGGGACCCCTACTTTAAAGTATTTTTCAGCCAACTGTTTAAAGTCTGTGTTAAAATTAAAACCAGGTTCCTCTTGTGAT
Organism: Macrotus californicus; assembly: GCA_007922815.1. NCBI lineage: Eukaryota > Metazoa > Chordata > Mammalia > Chiroptera > Phyllostomidae > Macrotus > Macrotus californicus. Next base: position 7,098 of record VMDR010034109.1, read on the forward strand.
AGAGAAATACTTAGGAGCAAACAGAAGTAAGGAAATGAAAATTAAGAGTTTATTAAAGTTCTTCCTACTCTTGGAAGAAGGTAGAGGGTCTCTGAATCATATTAGAAGTACTTCATCTCTCTCTGCTTAGCTGTTGGCCTTTTCCACAGCGTAAAAGTTCACTGCTGTGGGGCAGAGGAGAGGAAGGGGAGGTGGGAGGCTGCTTCTCTGAAACGGTTCCAGGTGTTTGTTCACCACGTGTTGCGTGGCCTGTCCTTGCTTTCCGAGTACAGACAACAATGTCTTGGTGTGTCTTTGGCATGTTGCAGGTGATAATCCTGTGTGTTTCGGTGGAAAAGAGAAATGAAAAGGTTAAAGCGCTTGTGACACTCCTAAGAGTTGTTTTTGTCCCGGTGCCTGGGGCTAAAGTTTCCCTTCTCTGTTCCAGGTTTCCATCTGGATATTTCCTTCCCTCTGACCTGCTTGTTACTGGTGGCTGGCACAGCTTATTAGAAACATTTATTCATTAAATTTATAACAGATGAGAATTATTTTGTTTCTCTTAAGACAGTAACATTCTATAAAGACTGTTGCCATTTCAAAGGAGTACAAACCCTGAGTTTGTAATAAGGTTTCTTTCTTTTACTGAAGAACTCAAAAAGTAGATGTTATTTCATTCTGATTTTATTTTCACTTCATATACGGTTACTTCTCAGGTGCTAATTATGTAAGCAGTCCATTTAATTTAGAATACTTCAGACCTTAACTGTTCATTACATATTGCTACAGTGGACTAAGAAAAAAAGCTTTTGTTCATATGCCAACACTGCCCAATCTTGACTTTCACAAAACTGGAGATGGGGTAAGAATTCTGCCTTTTCTTTTTAATAAGTTGAATTGTACCTTAAATCAACATTGACATGCATTCTGCATAGTCTCATTTGGATAAAACCAGGGACCTGGAACTCTGCCTTTTACAAAATAAATGAGAAAAAAATTCAACAGTGGCTGAAAAATTTTAGCATATATGACTTAAATTAACATGACTTCTGAAACTAGGGGAGACAAGATAGACCTAAACTTGCGATTTGTGTGAATATATCCATAACATATATGACAGTACATACATTGTCAGGAGGAGAAATTAAGTTGTAGAATAACATGTATATTATGCATGTCTGCAGAAGAGAAAATACGACTAGTGGTTTAGTTTTACTGGTATCAGAAAAGACTTTCAGAAAGATTTAAACTCTTAGTCTTCATATATGTTTAACAGCCATTTACATGTTGTATTCGCAGTGCTGCTGGTGGCTGCGTGCTGGTGGGTGCAGGCGTAGATAGGCCCTTCACGTGCAAGGCTCTTCTGATGCCTGCCAGCACGTCTCTTCATGGCACTTGACCTGACAGATTTGGGTTATATCGTTTAATTCAGATTACATCTCTTGAATGTGCTTCAGTTTAGTTTCTCTAAACCTTCTTTTACAATTTAACTTTTCTTTTTCTTTTGTTTAGTTGGAAGGAGCTGAACCTTCTGGGCAGCTTCAGAATATTGACGAGGAAGTCATTTCTTCTGCTTGCCGCCTCGTGTGTGAATGGGCCCAGAAAGTGTTAAGCCAGCCGTTTGACACAGTCCTGGAACTAGCCCGCTTCCTCGTAAAAAGTCACTATATAGGCACCAAGTCCATGGCAGCTCTGACTGTGATGGCAGCGGCACCACCAGGTACAAAGTCACTGTTAACGAGCGAGACTGGCAGGGCTGTTCTTATCTTTAGGGCTGGTCGGGAAAGGAAGAGTCTAGCCAAAGGACTATTTTGTCTTTTTAGTATTTGTGTGAGTTCACTCTTCACTTGACAATGAATTCATATGGGTTTGTGGAGCCAACCAAAATGGTAATTATGACGGTCCTTTCATTGCAAAGCTTAAAGCTGTCGTTACATGTATTCCTCTGCTGAGATATGAAACCTTTAAGATTTCCCTCTTGATAGTAACTCTCCCATTGCTGTTTTGAAATTGAAAAGAATACAGGTGTCCGTACTAAGAATATATGTGTACCTAAATGAATGACTATTAGATAAGCTTAATTTTTTTAATCACTTGAAAAGACTCCTATCCCAGAAACTAATGTTTATAAGTAAAATGATCTTAGGACAATGTGAGATGCTTTCGTTTCACAAAAAAGAGAATACTCCTAAGTGGGCAGATCGTGGTGGGTAGTCAAGCCCCAGGCCTGCAACTTCTCTAGTGAGAGATTTTAAGCCAGACCTAGGTTGTCGATGTTAACACCCCTTTGAAATACCAGAATACTCCTGGAAGGGGTATTAACCCTCAAGAGAGCACATGGTCTGGTTAACAGTCCTGGAATTCAGTGCCCAGCCTGCTTTCTCGTGTTTCCTGTACTTCCCTCCTTAATTTCAGACGCATAAGAGAAGCTGCAAAGCCGCTATTCCCCCGGAGTGTCTTTCTGGGAGAGTGATTTTAATATGCAAATGAGTACTTTCATTCAAGTAGGATTTTAGAATTGACATTATTGTTGGGATAAATGACTTCTTTCTAAGTTAATGGTTGTATGAAGCATATGATAAAATTTTTTAAATGTCACATCTTGGTCATACATTATAAACCTAAAAGAGAGAGTTGTGTTATTAGTCTAGGGAATTGTAATTTCTATGGGAAAAAATGTGCTAACATAAAACTTGTTTTCCAGAGATAAAACTCGTTTTCCAGAGATGATTCTTCTGATTGTTTCATGTAAATGTTTTTAAATTTACAGAAAATTTATCTCAGCAAGAATTGTAGTCTCTGAAATCACTTTTTATCTTAATCATTTTAATAATCTTTTTTCTTTTAGTCTATACTGATCAAAGGTGTTTAAGTTTTGTGGGGGTGGGGTGTATGATGTGTAATTGTTTTGTCCTTTTATTTTGTGGTCAGTTGAGGACCCACTTCAGCAAAATAATCTCTTAGTAGTGCCTTGTCATAATTTTTCCTAAATGTAAATGGTATGACCCGGACCTGTTTGCATATACTAGTTCATGAGTGGGAGACTGCTTGGACAGCCTTATCTAGCTAGATAGCTTGCATATGTCACCTCATTTATTCCCCCAGCAGACCTATATGGTAGGTGATATTTAGTCCCATCTTACAGATCAGGAAAAGGACTTGGGGAGGTGATTTGTCCGTGGGCAGATAAGTAGTGAGGCCAGGATTTGAAATTACTTGTCTATCTCAAAAGCCCAGGTTAACTCAGTTACACCATACTACCTCCTTATCTTCTGGCAAAATGAGTTTTTAGAAGATTGGGGCCCTTCAGTGTTCTGTGTTCTTGTCCTCCTGGCCCTGCCCCCACCTGGAAGGGCAGTTTACTTTAACAAGGTGAGGACTTAGAAGGTATTGTGGGGAAAAGGAGCGTCTCTTGTCTTTCTTGTCTCCCACATTGTTCACAAAGTCTGGAAGAGACATTGGAAGAATTTTTAAAACATAAAATGTAAAGAAAACTATTTTTTAAGCAAAGATACAAAGAATCACAAATGTAAACATGTTTTCCCTTTGTGAAAGTAGTCAGTTTGGGAAGTTGACTAAAAATTGCATCATCACTCAAAACAGTTTTAGAATCTCTCTTGGAGTTTTGTTTTCAGCCATTGCCACATTTTTTAAAATACCTTTTGTAGTGATTCATCTTCATCCTTTGAAGGTGAATTTGGTTTTTTATAAATGTAGTCTCCATGTTATAGAGAACAGGTTGTGTTACAAGTGTTCTTTTGTAAGTCAGCTGCTTGGAACTCACTCCTGTCCAGAAACCCTGGCAGCGGGGCTAAGGCAGCCTTGTGCCTTTGGCAGAAACTCTCGGGGGCAGGTGCTGAGAAGCCAGAGCTGCGGCTGGGGGCCAGGACCGAGTGGAACCATTTGGGCTGGACTTGAAGAGAAAAAAAAATACTACTTAGGAGATGTGGGAGGAGGGGTCAAAAGATGAGTTATTATTGAGGAGTGGGAGAGACTTCACAGTCACTTCTTTCTCTCCTTCCTGTCTCTCCCTCCCCAAGCTGTTATTAACTGACAGTGAAAAGCAGAAATAGGG
>VMDR010034110.1:0-11157 GCA_007922815.1 Macrotus californicus
GGACTTCCATACGGTTCGATTTTCTGTCAGTTCTGGTTGTTTTTTCTTTTAAAATTTGTTGTTGTCCTTCTTTTGGTTGTGCGAGGAGGCACAGGGTGTCTACCTACGCCTCCATCTTGGCCGGCAGCCTGATTTATTTCTTTAGAACACTAACTCCTCAGGTCTTTGATCCAGTGGAGAGCTCAGCTTCACCTTTTTAATTTAGTCCAATTTTGAAAATGTAGTGCTGCCTTGTGCTTAGTGTAATGTCAATAATAACACCATAATACCAATAATAAATAGTGCCTTTGCCAAGTGTGTGTGTGTGTGTGTGTGTGTGTGTGTGTGTGTGTGTGTGTTGGGGACAGGGGAGGGGTTTGAGGGAAATCAGATTTCTGCCTGTCAATATAATTCCCAACTTCATTCCCTCCTCCAAGAATTGGAGAAACTTGGTAAGAGGTCCCAAATGAAAGGAGAGAAAGAGTTGAGGCTTAGCTTCAGGAGTGTGGGATGAAGTTTCAGGCCATGAGTTTTCTATCTAATAAGGGTATAGATTTTAGAATCTAAGAACTGGTTTCAGTTCCTAACTCTGTCACTGGATAGCTGTGTGACCTTTGAAAATTATTTAACCTCTCTTGAGTTTCCTAATTTGTGCAACGTGGAGGTAGGTTCTATCTTTCAAAGTTGCTCCGGGCAGGTAATGTGCATAAAATGTTTGTCATCGTGTTTGGCACATGTAGCTCCTGTTGGAACAGGAGAAGGCTGCCTATTGGTGGAAAAATCCTCACATAAGTTATTATTATATCTGACTACCTACTTTAGGAAAATCAACCTTTCTCAAGAATAATTGTCAACTCCGACAGGAAGTTCTGAACTTTTGTAATACAGGAAGTATTACACAGCACTACTGAGGTTGAGAATCTTGTTCATGACACCACGTGGTTCTGCAAGCCAGGAATGAGGACTGCTGCCCTCACACCAGTTAACTTCCCTCTTCATTAGTAATGGGTGCCTGCAGACATCGTTTCTTCTGCGTTATCTTATCTTGCTACGATGCCATCCTAGAGAACACAAATAAAAATCCAGTTGTCATGCCTTGCTGTTAGCTGAGCAAGGATAGGGTAAACACCATTAAAGTTAGATGCATTACACTAAGCTGAGTTGAATGAGTGACAAAAAAAGGCCAAGAAGCACTTTATCAAAGCTGAGAACCAAGGGACTGGATGAAGGAAAGTGAAGGGATTAGCCAAAGAACATTTCCGCATGACCTATGGACACGGACAGCAGTGCAGTGATGGCCTGAGGGAGTTGCGAGTTTTGCGGAGGTGGACGAAAGGGAAAAAATGGGGACAGCTGTAATAGCATAAACAATAAAATACAATTAAAATAAAGTGGAGGAACAGCTAATTTTGAATGACAAAATTGAAACTTCTAAACTTAGACCTGGGTTTAATTAGGGGTGTTGGGCATTTTTACCTGAAATCACAAGAGGAAAACAGTTGAAAGTTCTTTCATTTGGGGCCTCTTTTTTTTTTGTACATGTGATTATTCTCCCTGTTTGGGAATATAGTCGAGGGTAGTTTATAACCTTTTCATCCTCATTTTCCTCTTTCATCTCATCAAAACTTATTTACTGAAGATCTATTAAGGCCCAAAACTAAGCTAAATTTGGAGAGTGCCAAAGATGTAAGACAGAATTGCTGCCTTCCATAACTGTGTGGCAGATTAGTTACATGCAGAGGGGCAGAATAGCCATAGTAGAAGATAACTTTTGATGACGAATACCAGATGAATGTCTATATAAAATATTCTGTGTGGGCAGTTTAGTGAAAGTAGAAATGGAGCCTTTAGTTCCCTCCAACCCTAATAGGTGAAAACACTTTATTTACCTTCAGTGTTCCCAGATCACAGCTGGGTGGCTGCCTTGATCTACCTTTTCTATAGGCAATAAAATTCCAAGGTGTCACCTGGAATTTGAGAGCCACGCTCCATTAACACTAATGAGTGGCTTATGGTTAAATCTTCATGGCTCAGGCTAAGCATCTCCCTGTAGGTACCGGTTCACATTTCATTTCCGTGGGCATCACACCAGCCTGCACTAAAATTGCTTGCATCATTTAACCTGTAAGGGTGTCCAACAAACCTATGATATATGGTTGGGAAGGTATTCTGCTTAGTCCAAGTCATTATCGAAAATTTCCTGGTTTCTTGATTGCAGTTTCACATTCAGGTCAAATACAATTATAAATTTCCAGGCGCTCATTTTTTCCTGTAGGATTTGAATCAACATACTTTATATGCAGAATAATATGACTTTAAAATGACTGTTCTAATAATAATTGAATCATGTTAATTTACTTTGGAAAGCTAAAGGTTCAAGTTAAACATCCATGACAATTGACTTGCCAGAATATATATTTTTGTCATTGTAATGATTTGTAAAATAACCTTCAGATTCATAGGCGGGCAAGTGAACAATTTTTAAAATACTGTCATGAAAAACCCAAGGGACAAAAAAAAATCATATTTCTATTTTCTACATAACTTTGAATAGTTGTTTATATTAATTGTGTCTAATATGATTGCAAATTTAATGCCAGGAAACGTTGTTGAGATGTATAATTCAAGGTTAGTAAGAAGGTGTTCTGTTATATGATTTAGTCATGAGCCACAGCTTGAGGCCTCCCCTTCTACCACTAATGAGTCTCCTCCAGAGTTTCCTCTAAAGCCACAAGATTCTGAACCTCTGAACTGCTCTGTGTATGTGTGTGATTCTTTGTGCCTGTGTGTTTGCCCTTTTGTTTGGGAACTGGTCCTCGCCAGAATGTTCCTAACAAATTGAATCCCTGTTGCAGTCTGGCTGTTAGATTGAGAGCCATTAATAATTGGCAATTTGTAGCTGTCATAATGATGCTGGGGATTTTCCAGATGGCTTTTCCCTTTCTCTTGGGAAGGGCTAAGACTTATACTTATTCTCTTTGATGAGGTTTTAATCATGCAGACATTGGTCATGCCCCTTGACCCACAGGAGGGACAGGTCTTGGTTGGCCCATCTCTGGTCTGGGGACAAGTGTGTGTCTTGTTTTCCCTAGGATAAGTTCACAGGCTTATCCTAGCCATGGCTTTCTGATCAAGTGACAAGGCTTCAGGAGAGTAAGAGTAGGGTGCGTTGGGATGGAGATTGAAGTATTAGGGTATTACAAGTGTACATTTGAAAAGAAAAAAAAGAAAGAAGTACTCATTTGAATTTTTAAAATAACTAAACCAGTTGTTAAGGAAATAGAAAGTAGGAAGATGAGAGCATTATGTTTCCTTTGGGCCTAATTGCAGGCTAGATGATACAAGTTTAAATTAGGAACAAAATGGTAGTTTTATAGCAAATAATTTCCTTACTTCTAACTTGGTTCCCTTTCTTGTCCTAGCACATCATGTGCCCAAGGGGGAAAGAAAAGAATTTTCTGTAAAGTTTTATAGTTAATGTCGTCTGAGCAGTGTTATATTTGAGAGTAGGGATGTGGTAGTTGGGAAATGTCTTTCCTGTAGAACTAATGAATGTTTCAGCACCAAACTCCTTTCTGCTGCACAGTCCTTATAGTTGGACTGTCCTTTGACTAAAATCCTGTTCTCTATGCTTCACAGAAATCTGTGTATAAACATGACCTTCTTACATACCTTTCCTGACCTGCTCAGCTGTACTAGATTGTCTCCTTCCTGTCCTGTGATAGCCTCAGTCTGTCTCCTCATCTGCTCTCTTCTTCCTCATGGCACTGATCATCCCTGGGTAACTGCTTAATGTCTGTCTCTCTCATCAGAAAGTAAAAGTTCCATGAAGGCAGGAACTGTGTGCCTTACTGCTATTCCCCCAGGGTCTAGTATCAGGTGGAGATTCAAAATATATTTATTGAATTAATGTCTTCATTTCTCACCTTAGTCTCTGCATGTAGAATCTGAGCCTCCTTAAAGACAGAGCTCCACTATGCTTGTTGCATTATCATAGATGCTCTATTCCAAGATGTGCATTTTCCCCCACATTTTAACACTTCTGAAATCAGGATACACATTAAAAATATACATTTAATTAGGTAGTGGTTACCATCCATGAAAGCTGCTACTAATCTGATGTGCATCTTACAATGAAATGTGCCTTAGAATCAAGGACATTGTGGTGGACAGAATGGCCCCCCAAAGATGTCCATATCCTAATCCTTGAAACCTCTGAATATGTTACCTTACATGGCAGAAGGGACTCTGCACATGTGATTCAGTTAAGGATTTTAAGATGGTGACATTGTCTTAGATTATTCAGGTTGGCCAAGGTCATTATGAGGATCTTTATGAGAGGAAGGTAGGAAGGTTAGAGTCAGAGAGGAAGATTTGATGGTGGAAGCGGAAGTTGGAGTGATGTGGGACACAAGCCAAGGAATGTGAGCCTCTAGAAGTTAAAAAAAGGCAAGGAAATGGATTCTCCCCTAGAGCTGCCAGAAAGGATATAGCTCTGCCAACCATTTTAGACTTTCACCTCCAGAACTGTATGATAATAAATACGCACTGTTTTACGTCACTAAATTTGTGTTGATTTGTTATAGCAGCTATAGGAGACTAATACAGGCATTATATTAGAGGCAATAACATGTTACATTTGGCAATTTTTGAATGTCCAGTTTCATAATCTTGGGCATTGTTAAGGTATGTCATTGACTCTCCAGGAACAAAATATCATTGATATTTCTGGATCTAGACAAAGTTTAGTTGTGGAATCTTCTGATGCCATTTTGCAGATGTTGGTAGTGTCCCACCCATATTCCCTTGACCTCTTCCAGAGGTCACCTGCAGGTAGTTCCTTTATTAGAATGACTAGTCACCTCAGTTTGCCCCGGACTTTAGGAGTTCTCAGGATGTAAGACTTTCGGTGCTCTGACCAAGAAGTTCCTGGCGAGGAATTTGGGATGTGTTGTTCACTCTGCCTTAGGGCTTTTATCGTCATATGATGAGGATGCTCTCATCTTACAACCATGGTGGGAGTTAACATGGCAGAAGCATCTATTAAACAATGAGGGTTAGAGTTGGTGGTGTCTTCAACCCTCACCAAGCTTCTTAAATTACTTCCCGAATGAGCTTTTGGTAACCAGTCCTTACCTTGGGGGCTGTTTTGGGATGAACCCAAACTGGGATATCACCTTAGGCTTAAGAGTCCTATGTGATGAAGTCAAAATCCCTCACATGGCCCCAAACATCTGGACCCTGTCTTCTTTTCTAGTGTTATCCCTGCTCTCTTCACCATCTAACACCCCACCACACCAGCCATTATTCAGAATCTAGTCTGTTCCAAATTTCTTCCTCACATAGGTCATTTGCCCTTGTTCCTCCTGCCTGAATGTGCCAAAGTCACGTCCATCCTTTAGGTTCCCATTCAAATGTCACCTCCTTATGGAGATATCCATGGCTCACCTGCACTTTTCCTTTGTGGCACATACTACAAATGAAATGAGTTAATTATTTTACTGGAGGATGTTTATCTTTTATACGTGGGTCTTGCAAAGGACTTGAACATACTAGTATTGTATGGTATTGGTATAAAGTAAGGTTTATGGGAAAATCACAGGCAGAAGGGTCAGTGTGATGCATGTGTCCCTGTCCTCCGCCAGCTAGCTGAGATGCATACTAGCCTAGGCACAGCTGGATCAACTGTGGGAAGTTCTCCTAAAGAAGGTTCCTGCTATGTTTCACAGTATATATTTATAAGGTAACTGGGAGGAAGCAGGGGACATCTAGTCAACCTGCGATAGTAGAAGCTTCCTAGACACAGAGATAGTCTTATTAGACCAGAGCTTAGCTAGAAGTATCATCCCAATTTTTAAGTGGAAATTCTTATCAGTTAAAAGCTGTTGAGTCCACACTCCTAACACATGTGCATTTATTTCTGTTTGTACATGTACCACTGTCAGACTAAGTGCTAAATAATAGAGAAACTGAACTTCTTTTCTGAAATAATCATAGACAAAAGTAAAAATAAACACAACTAAAAATTAAAAAACAAGTTGTAAAACCTTTGCACATCCTAATAAATCGTTTTGTGTGTGTCCTGACATGCACACACCATGCAGTGGAGATGAGTGTTCTAGAGCAGTGTTTTCCTGAGCGATGAATCCCCTGGAGAGCTGGTTAACAAGGAGACTGATGCAGTGGGTCTGCGTGGGGCCTGGGATTCTGCATTTCTAACTAGCTTCCATGTGGTACCAGTAGAATTGGTTTGTGAACCATACTTTGTGTAGCCTGGCTCTCAAGTGTCTTGCTGCCCGCATATTCATAAGCCACAGAGATTTAGATGCTCAGGTTAAACAGAGGGATACAGTTTCTGTTTTTTGGAATAATTATCTTCTCTCTCATGATTTGGTATTTCCAGGAGGAATCAGTGGAATGTATGTGACCTTCACCGCATTGTGGAATGATTGCCTATTGGAAAATACAACGTGAAGGAGAAAGGGGCAAGGTGAGAGTTTGTTGATTTTTCATTTCCTCGGCCTTTAAAATGTAACAATCTGTTTTTATTCCTCTGAAAAGATGGCAAAAACACATCAAATCCCATGAACATATTCTGTGCTGGGTGCTTTTCATGTGCCATTTTATTTCAGATCTGGCTCTAATGGCAGAAACCAGTCTGAATACAAAGAGATGTGCTATGCTGTGTGTGTGTGTGTGTGTGTGTGTGAGAGAGAGAGAGAGAGAGAGAGAGAGACAGAGAGAGAGAGAGAGAGAGACAGAGAGAGAGACTCAGCCTTGTCTTCTGACCCCTCTGTCTGACCTGCTGTTAGGGACTGGGAAACCATTCCCGCTCCTGTGCTCAGAGATGTGGTGAGGATTTCCCAGTTAGTGACGGAATCTGAGTGATTTGTAGGCATTTTTGTGCTGATTGTCTTGCCCTCTAGGCATGAGCAGTGTTGTATCAGGAGGGCAAGAGGGTTCCAAACAGATTTAATATTCCTTGTATGAGCTCCAGCCATCTGCCCGCCAGCTCTCAGTGTGCGCATAATACATGTTTGCAGAATCAAACACAAAGAGCCTGTGTCTTTCCTTTTTCTTTTTCCTTTTTTCAAAGCCTTTTGGTTGGAATCATTTGTGTTTTCCTTATCTTTTGGGGTAGGTTACTAGGGTTACCCTCTTTACAAATTATATTTGCTTTCATTGTGTTTTCTGAGGCCTCTGGCATATTTAAATAAATATTTTCTCCTTTTCTGATCTCCATGTGACCCCCCCCATAAACAGAACTATGTGCTTGAAATTAGTCAATATGTATAAAATCTTATGATGCACCTGTGAGGGTTACACTGCAGGTGTTCCCACTGGGTGCAGATTGGACCCTGGACATCTGACAGTTCTTACCAGGCTAAGTCTGAGTGCTGTTTTTTTGACTGATGAAATTTTAACTTACTTTCTCATTCAGGAGAAATCTTATGACTATTGATGGACCTGTCCTAGCAGCTCTGGGCCATTGTAGGACTGAAGTTATTTGGGTGTTGAGTGTCTTTGACCTGAAACCCTGTGCCACTTCAGGTCATTGAAATATGGGGATCTTAAGCTCTGAAAGAGTTGAAAATAAGTTAAGCCAATCAAATGGAGTTCTTAACTTAAAATCTCACTTAAGCTAGAGAAATTTGGCAGGAGATTTGGAAAGCTCTTTCATTTACATGAAAATTGGTGTGAACACTATTGGGCAGGAAGTGGCTAATGGGAGGTGGTGAGCGTGGAAAACGCTTTTGGACAGGCTTGAGGGCAGAGGGGTCAAAATTCTTTCATCCTGCTGATTTTTATTTAGTCAGCACACTTAGCATTGTTTTGCACTGGACAGTGTATATTTAAAAATTGCTTCCTTTTTAAACTCATTTCACATTCAGTTCTCCCTGGCGGGGAATGGGGTAGGGGGGGAGAGTGGAGTGTGGGGGGGGAGGTGCTGAAAGAGCCCAATCCCTTGTTGCTCTTCTAGTCTAATGAAGACAGCAGGTAGGGGAAGGATGTGGGCTCTGGAGGACTGCCTGGATGCCTGGCCAGGCTTCATCTCTCTCCAGCTACATGACCTTGGGAAGGTAATAGGCATCTCTGCACTATATTTTCTTCAATTGTAAAGTAGGGATTAGGATAGTGTTACTCGAAAGAGTTGATGAAATGATCAAATATAATAATGCACAATAATATATGCAAAGTACTCAGCATAATGCCTGCTGCATACGATCGTGTGGCTATTGCTACTGCCACTTCCACAGAAATGGAAGATGGGGAAAAATGGGAGTGTGGATTCCGTATCATGACTTGTGCTGTTTGGCTGAGAAAGGTGTTTCTGAAACACATCTCTGTCCTTGGGGAATAGAGAGGTCAAGACTGATGAAGGAACAAAGAAAATAGAAATAGTATTTTTTTTTAAAGCTTTGGTTTAAATATGTGGCTGCAGTAGAATCCATGGAGCTGTTTGGTTGGATAGGAACCATCCCTTCCTTTTAGGGTGGTACAGGATTAACTGCCCTCTCCTCCCTCCAACCCCCAGGTATTTAGATTTGGTCTGACTTTGAGTCATCTTTGAACTGTATTGGTTGTGAGACTGATGGAGTCCTGGAGGTGACCTAGTTTAGACTCCTTAACCTCACTGAATATCTAGTGCAGAGGAGATCTGGGCCTCGGTGGAGAGTTGGAACTGAACCAGCATTTTGCGGAGTGGTGTGCTTCTGGCCAGAACCAAGAGCCTGTCCTTTCTCTTGTCCTGCTACCTTCCATGTGAGCTTTCACAGATGCCGACCACACCAATTAGGATGGCAGACCAGTCAAAGGAGAGGTGTGAAGCAATGAAATGCAAATAGAAATGGTATTTGCCTCAAGCGCCCTCCAGGATATCTTTTGGATCTTCAGCTTCCTGGTGCCCTTACATGAAGGATCCAGGCTGTCATGTGTGCAGGTCTCCCCCTGCAGCAGCTCTGCACTTTACTGCTGGCTCCTTCTCTCTCTCCCCATAGTTTGTGGTCTCTGTAGCTGCCCTTGCTCACTGGGTGGAGCCACGGTCCTGGCCTGGATGTTCGATGTTCCTCTGTCTGGTGTTAGCTATAGTCCTTACTTGCTGCTGCCCATTGGTGCACTTGGCTCTAAGGGGACCACATCGATGCCCCACGTCTTTCCAGGTGACTTTGGCTATTTACCCTTGAGCCATCATTTCTAGGGTTTTGGCATTGTTATGCGGTGTCAGTCTAATCATTGCCATGGGCCTTGATATAGGCACTCCCACCACCACCATGATGAATCAGGGCCTTTCCCACAAGCATAATGACTCATATTAAGCCACAAACTATGGGGAGGTGTAACTTATTCTCTTAGTCTCTTATCACACTTACAATATTGTAACTTTTCCATTTATTGATTCAATTTATCTGGGCTGCACCTCTCTTGTGAGTTATAAGTTCCCTCCAGGACTGGATTGGAATATTGATATTACATTGAATGACTTACCCCTTAAACAACCTACATTTGTTTTGTGCTATCAGCCAATTAATATTGGCCCAAACTTTGAGTCTTAAAGTTTGTGAAACTTTAGAATGTGTCTCCCTGGCCCATCCTTGACAAGCAAGGCAGGGCTGTGAGGGTCAGGTATAATTCCTTATTCATTAAAATGCTTCTGGCCATCAGCTTCAAATATCCTAAAAGATTCTTCCAGAGAGCCCCATTGTAGCTTTTCAAATAAGTGAACCTTGGCAGCTCACTGTGGCGGGACTGAAACCCCACGTTCCTGCATTACAGGAGCAAGGTTGGCTGTGATGTGGGAGTGGTACCTCCAGGATGTGATGCTGGCTTCTCCCTCCCTCTCCCTCCTCCCTTCCTTCTTTCATTTTCCATGTAGCTCAGAGAAAAGTACTATTTTTCAGGGAAAAATCTCAGCTCTGGCATTATTTAGAGAAGATGTGGGATTTCACACAGTGGGCATGTCTAAATGGGAAGGGTATGGGCCATGAGGAGACTTAGAATCTAGCCCCTACTCTGCCAATACACTGTGTAAACTTGGGCAAGAACCTTACACTTTCTATGCTTCTGAAATGAAGTGGGGGAGGGGGAGTGGTGGATTGGACTAAATTCTTCAAAAACACCCTCTTTTTGAGGAGATGGGCTTCTAGCAATAGTGATGGAAAAGGGCTGGTATATTCTAGGCTTTCCTGTCCACCTTCTTGGTAAGGCAGACTGGGGCCCCAGACTGAAGCCACATGCTTGCTTGTTGTATTAAGAAAGAAGTGAGGCAAATATTAAGTTTCAATCAATAGCACTATTGGGACACAGAATATGGAACAATTTCCCCCCAAATTGCTTTGATTGCTGCCGGTAGCTGCTATTTGGTATGAAATCCATTCAGATCATCAAAAGCCATAGAAACATACAGTGCATGAAAAGATAATGTAATTGGCACCATTGTAACTCTATACATGTATGATCTGAGCTGAGAGGTAGAGATTGTAGGATAACTTGTAATCTAGTTCCTTTGTTGTAAAATAGAATGTTACCATTGTATTCCTGTGGAATAATAATTACAACATCTCAGGCAAATAGACAGCCTTTCTCAGGAGGTACTTAAAGAGCTCAATAGATACTCAGTCAGCCTTGTAAACATAGTAAAACCTGGCTGGCTTATCTTGTTCTCACCTGAAAGTTCCTATTAACCAGCATCTCCCTTCATCTGTTCTATTGGGATAAATGGTTTTTATGCTGGTGAATCTGACAACCGGAGACACATGGAAATGCCTTCTGAATCATCAAAGAATTATGAATCCTTCGGTAGAGTTTCAGTGTTAATTGTAATTTATGACAGCCTAATTTTTTGAAATGTAGTGTTTCATGTGTTGTGGAAACTATAATAAGCTGAAATAGTTGATTAACCAGATTGTTTTATTTTCTGACCAGACTGAAGTACAGTATTTATAGTAACTGCAATACCGACTCTCCCTGACAGCCACAAAGAAAGTGAGGTAAACGAAGATAGTATTCTTTATGGGTTGGCATTGAAAAAATATTACTCATTCCAGGCAAATGATCACTTCCAGAGCTTTGTTCTTCAACTTCTACATTAGCTTCTAAACTAAATGAAAAGAGAAAATAGGTAAGTTTTAAAAATAGATTATATTTGCTTTTTATGACTTTGCCATTTTCAAGGTCATG
>VMDR010034111.1:0-11147 GCA_007922815.1 Macrotus californicus
TTAATCCTGAAGATGAAGAAAAAACAAATATGTGGATAGAAAATCATTCAGTGTCCTGGCCCTTAATCACACCTGTGCCACATCCTAGTCATGCAACCACGCTTGGGTAAAGTAACCTTTTTCTGCCTCAGTTTCTTCTTCTGTAAAATAAAGATAATAATAGTATCTACTACATAGGTTTGTTTTGGAAATAAAACAGTACTTACTTATAACAATGCTTGGAAAACTGTAAGTACTCAGTAGTGCTAGCTATTATTATTTTATTATACATACACATCAAATGACACCCAAAAGAAAATAGCATGGTATAGGGAAATAATAAATACAATGAAATAAAATAGTGCAAAGCCAGCAATACGACTCAATATGTATAACAGAATGATCCGATGCCTTGTTATGGTGGGGCTTCAGATTCTGCTCTACACTCTCAGCCAACCCGAAAGAGAAACATTGTCATTTACACAATCCTTACCACTCACAAGATAAAAAGTAAAAATTACTCTGAAGAAAGATGACTTTTAAAATCTAAAATCAATCAGGAATTTCAGCCATGAACATCCATTCTGGCCCACAAACACCTTCCGATATGGTCTTTTCCACATCACACTCCTCACAGGTACCCTCACAGGTACCCTCCCAACTGTTAAACAGTGATTACAGGGAACTTCTGACCTCATCATAAGTTGTTTTTTTCTTGGTGAATTCTACTGTTTTAACTTATCCTCTATCAGAATTCCTGATGTGCAATGGAGAGCCAGCAGAGCTTCACATTGAACTTGGTGTGAAGTGCCATCCCTCCTCATGGTACAGGAGGCCCTCCATGTCATTCTCTCTTTCCACCATGACAGCACTCTGTGGGTGGGCCATTAAAAACTGATCACCATCCTCTCAATGTTTCAGGTTCATTCACCCTTTGGTGCCTTTACACATAACCTTTTCTTTATCAAAAATGTTTCTGCTCCCTGATCCAACTAGCTGTCTCATATTCAGGTCTCAAAAACTAAGTCTGTTCTTACTTCTTCAAGCTGAGAAAGATACGGCTGATCTATCTCCCACAGCTCCCTGAAAAGACATCTTGTATATGACAGATACTATACAGTCACAATTTATGTGACTTTCTTTCCCACAAGACTATGTGTCATCGTGGGCGACTTCTGTCTTATGTGTCCCTACAATGAAACCCACATGGCGTGCTTGCTCATTATTTCTGAAAGCAATTATGGCATGACTCAATGAGTCTGTGTGAGTATGTGACATGAATAAAAACAAAACTCTGTAAACAAATAAATGTTTATCTTCATGGTTTGCTCCCACTAATTTTCTATTATTTGATGGATGTCTTATATTGATATCACTGATTTGGGGTTTGAGTAAAACTTAAAAAAATATTCAAGACCACTTAAATACACCAGGTAAGAAAATGAGATAAAAACCTCCCCACTATATGAGGTCTGTTCAGAAGGTATGAAAACAGAGACATTTATTAAAGAAGATATAAGATACAAGAAACATTGTACATAGGACAATGGCACCTCAGTCCCTTTCAAAGTAGGTACCTTGGGACCTCACAAAGTTCTCCCAATCACCATCAGCTGCCCTATTGTATTTACCTGAATTTCATCAATGGTCTGAAATTTCTTCCTTTTCAAAGATGATTTTAGTTTTGAGAAAACCCAGAAGTTACAGGACACAAAATCTGGGCTTGAGAGGGGTGAGGCACTTGGGTGATTTGATGTTTTGCCAAAAAACTCTACATGAGACGTGATGCATAAGCAGATGCATTGTCATGATGAAGCTGCCAATCAGCAGTTGCCCACATCTGTGGCCTTCTGAATCATCCAAATAGTTTCCACAGAGGAGTGTTCAAGCTGAACACAAAATTTGATGCAGGTTCATCGCTCTACCTGCTCAGTCATTTTGAATGTGATGGCCACACAGTACACATGCTCACTCAACAGCACCTACTGCCCCCACTGACTAGTACAGTGAAGTGGTCATTGTTCACACATGCACATTCCAGTCCACTCTCCTTGGCTGTCAGGTTACATTGATGTCGTGCAAACAATTCTCATTATATTAATAATGGCTGGACTTTTTCTGGACAGACCTCACACTTTAACTACTGGTGCAGCTATTTAATAATAATGCATTTAAACAATGGAATTTTAAATAGAGGCAATTCTGAAGTGCTTAATAGGACTGATGCAATTAGTTTAGGATGTTGGAAACTAAATTACAAAGAAAACACGTAATTAGTCATGAATAAGCTCCTAATCATTTCTTTGTTGTTTAAAACTTTCAAAAAAAAGTTTTGAAATATGGGGTTTGATTTAACTATCAGACATTAATAAATAATTCATTAACAGTGGCAGCTTATAAGTGTCATAAGTTCAAGTTGCAATCCCTATTCTACTTTAATAATGCCCATGCTTTCTTGAAATTATTTAATGTGACTTCAATTCCTACCAAGCACCCTCTACTTAAATGAATTTGGAATGTAACCATTGTGATAGAAGAAAATGTAAGCCTTCTATACAGAACTACATACCCGACCTGCTACACTGGTATATGTATACATTAGAGCAAGTTCTATGATAATATCCTATATATATTTAGAATAATGACTATTATGCACCAAAGCATGTACATCTATTTTTAACTTATTCCTGTTAAAAAAAATACAAGGCCATGTTCTAGTAATTTTTAAGTTCATTTAGACACTAAAAGAAAGAACTGGAGCTGAACAAAATCATCGATTATCGGGTGGAAAGAATCAGAAGAGCAATCTAGACTGTGTAGATGCAGGAGTTAAACAGCCAGCACTCACTGAACGAGCAGTGAAAACTGTGAGAAGTCTATTTAGGGCTACCAGATTCGGAAAGATTAAAAAGCCTGTGGGGAAATGCCGTTTAGATATAGTAAAATCCCCTAAAACTCCCATGTAGACAGTCACCGTCTTTCCCTCATCTTTTGAGACATATCCTTTTCTTAAGCATTCTATCCCTTTTCCTAAGAATATTATGGCATTTATTAGAAGATGAATCTCAATTTTGAATCCAGATAATGCACATCTGCCACTCATTCACCCTTTCCCCCAGAAGCACTTGAATTTCTTGATATTTAACTTACTGTCTATCATCTCTTGAAACTATCACCTTTTGCCCTGGCTGGTGTGGCTCAGTGGATTGAGTGCCAGCCTGTGAACCAAAGGGTTACTTGTTCAATTCCCAGTCAGGGCACATGCCTGGGCCAGGCCCTCCGTTTGGGGGCATGTGAGAGGCAACCACACTTTGATGTTTCTCTCCATCTCTTTCTCTCTCCCTTCCACTCTCTCTAAAAATAAATAAATAAAATCTTAAAAATAAAGAAACTGTCAAACTTCTTTTCAACTCAACTTGAATCTGCCATCACCCCATAGTTTTCCATATTTATATTTGAACTTCTCCAGTGTACTCTCTACTGAGAAGCTGTAAAAACTTTTAAAATATTTAAATCACTCATACAGTCATGCCACTCATCTGCTTAATAACTTCAGTAAATTTCCATTAACATTGGGGTGATATCCGAAATCTTTTTCATACCCTCTAAGAACTCAGTATTCTGGCCCCTGCTTACATCTTGTCCCTCAATTAGACAACACATTCACTCTCATCATTGATGCCTCAGAGATGTTTCCTCCGTCCTTAATGTCTCATGGTCTTCTCTATCACAGTTTTACCTGCTTTGCCTAGAATTTTCTTCCTACTCTGACCTTTGCTTGCTAACTCTTGCTAACCTTCAAGTCTCACCCTAAATGTCACTTCTTCAGAGACCTCCTGTCTTTTACATACATCAATATTTTGTGTTTCTCCTCTACCACATGCATCTCACTTTAACAACTTCTTATACTTCTGTCTACTGCATGAAACACAAAACTTCACGACAGAAGCCATGTCCATCTACGTCCCTTTCCCGTAATCAGGCCCTAACAAGAGAGTAGGCACTCTGGGCTACTCTACATGGATCAAACGTTAGCTCACCAGCTCAAGCGAAATTCACTGCAGTGGAATATGACTGTGCTCAGTCGAAATCAAAGGTCAAGGCAATCTGTGGAGGCCAGAAGTTTTGGTCAGCGAGTCCCCCGCAAGTGTCACTTCACAACAACCACATTTCTCAACAATCTGTGTTAAAACACGGAAGAGAGAATAAAATAATTTTAAGATAAAAAAAATTCAAGTTAAATAAAAATGGCAATCAAAATGTCATGCCTTGAAGAAAAAAAGCTTAGACATTACCTGACACAACTAACCTCCTAAACAATGAAAAAATAGTTTAGCATATGTTCTCCTTATCAACCTTCTAGTGGTGTTCCACCTTCTAGAAAACTGTGTTGACAACAACTCCAGGTATTGGGTGTCACGGACACAGAGGAATCCTGTTTAGAGAAAAAGACAGAGGCTAGTAGGGAAGAAGTGCTTCTTGGCAAGGTCAGTGGCAAACCTCACTTCTTCCTCACCCCCATGTATTAGTCTCCCATTTCTTTTCCTTTTCTTTCATTTTATTCTTCCTCCCATTATCCATCTTTCCCCTCTACTTCTCTAGCTCTTTATCTCTCGCCTTCTATTATATTTTACTCTTCCATCTTGCTAAACTTTCTTTAATCAAAATCAGTTCTTTAATTGAAAAATGTTTTTATTTCCAACTTACTAAACTTAAAAATAAAAAGAAATATTGTAAATTAGGGTCGGTGATATATGTGGAGGAAATTTGACCTTCTGCACTCAATAATATACCTCAGTAAATTGGAGTCCATGAAAGAATGGTGAGGGGCGGGTGGTAGAGAGCACAACCAGAAGGGTACTCTGCAGTGAATGTACTTAAATGGCTTCTTTGTGTTTGCTGAGCATATTAACTGGAAGATAATAAAAGAATTGAGAGCTAATCTATAATTACACAGATGATAAGATAACATTTCATACTATAAGTATTTGATTTGAAACCTTAACACACCACTACAAAAAACAAGTCAGGTCTTTCCAGCAAACAAATTACGTTTGAATGGCATGAATAACTAGTTATTGTTTTTAACATTTTGCATTCATAATATCGTGCATTCATATTCCCAGAGAACTCATAGGCTGAAGAACCTCTGCAGATCAGCAGACAAAACTGCTTCACCCATCGCAAAGATGGCATCTCCTCTGGGGAAGGAGCTGGCAGGTCTTTAACAATGCATAATGCCTCATGACATTCTGGAAGGGATTTGAAAGCTAAATTCAGACTGTGCTGCAGCATATCCTCCAAGCTCTGTTACATCACACTCAACGGTTAGTCTCTACCACACAGATTTCTTTTTCTCTGAGCATAATTCCTTATAAATAAAGCAGCTTATTACTCTGCCCTGTTGTCAGGTGTCAAAAGCTTTACTGATTTATGTTGTGGATGTCCAGCTGGTTCTTCCTCACAGGATGTGAGAAAAAAGGAAAAAGAAGGAACTATAAAGACAGGGTCTCTGGACTTGGTTCCTTTTTTTAATATGTCTTAATTTTCTTGCAAACCCCTTGAACTCTGTCTCTGGTTCATTAGTGAAAGTTAGATATGAGTAATTTTATTTACAGGTGATTGTCTAGTTACTCATACTATGAAATCTGTTCTTGTTACTTCTGTATTGAGAAAAATTATTTGTTCAACAGGTTTTCGTTATGGCTCCACACTCTTTTGAGAACTGGGAATACAGCTGTGAACAAAATAAAATTCTTGTCCTCCTGGAGTTTATATTCAAGTGAGGGCAAATAGAAAGTAAACAATGTGTCAGAATAAAAGAATAAGGAGTGATGGTGGGGGAATTGGCCGTTTTAAAGAGTGAGTTGGATGGTGCCTCTGACAAAATGCCATTTTAGCAGAAACCAGAAGGTAGTAAGACTGTGCATCATGTTGGTACCTAGGGGACAGATGAGTGTTCTAAGCAGAACATGAGTTAATGGAACTGCAAGGAAACCAGTATTCCTAGTTAAGAGGGAGGAAGAGCAAAGAGGAGAATATTGGAAAATGAAGGAAGAGAAGTAGCAAGGAGCCAAGTCGTAAAAAGCCTATAGGCCATGGAAAGATTTATATAAGGCATATGAATGACAGAGTCTCATTTGCATTGTAACAGGATCACACTGGCTGACCAGCAGAAGGCAAGAGTGGAAGTAGGGAGACCAATTTAGGAAACCATTGCAGAAGCCCTTAAAACTGTATATGAAGCATGATACTTAAGAAGAAAAAAGGTTCAGTGAAAAGCTTACCATAATTAACAAACCAAATATGGAAAATTGGTCATTCCTAAATTGCAAAGAAAAGATTAAATTTTTTTTCACCTGAGATATCTATCATAGTGAGAATACGTAATTTATCTTTATTATTTCATAGCCTACCAGGTATTTCTCAATGGGTGACAGTTCTTTGCAATTTAGGGGAAAATAGGGAGTTTTCCCTTTTCCATCAATTGGTAGAAGCTTCTCCTTGGAATATCAGTTCTTTTTTTCTTTTTTCTTTGCCATTATAAATCTGAAGACAGAAACAGAACACACACACAGAGACAGACATGCCACATACAAAGCTACCCTCTTTACCATTACAACCAGAAAGTTTATTCTTCATAGTAAAATACTTCCTGTATTTATGAGGATAAAAACGTAATAGCATTCTAAAGAAAATAGTGAAGATGTATCAAGTTTGTAAAAATACATACATTTGTGACTAATCATAGTTACATAAAAAACTTGTCCATCCTATACACACAAATTACTCATGCATGTGACAGGTATGGTTGATCACTTATATGCACTAAGTGCTTTCAAAGATATAAATTGACAATCTAGAAAACAATCAGTTATAATTATAAACAAATTCAATGATTGTATGTATATG
Organism: Macrotus californicus; assembly: GCA_007922815.1. NCBI lineage: Eukaryota > Metazoa > Chordata > Mammalia > Chiroptera > Phyllostomidae > Macrotus > Macrotus californicus. The sequence goes on from VMDR010034111.1 coordinate 6,892, forward strand.
AAGTATTTATTCTTTCTTTCATAAACATTAACATGTTGCTGGATTTTTAATGTTCCAAAAATACACGTGTCTTTTCTCTCAGGGTAATGGAGTTAAACCAGAAATACTAGGGAACTGGGAAATATTCAGGAATTAGAAGATGCTTTAGTAGATGTGGTAGAGAATGAAAGAAACCCAAATGCAAACTAGTTAGATGAGAAAGGGAATTTCTTAGCTCATAATACTAAAAAGTCACTGAGTACACTGACTTCAAGAAATTCATGTTCCCAAAGCTTAAAAAAATACTGTCACCCTGATGTGCATCTTCCATGCACTTGTAGTAATGTATGTAGATTGTTAAAAAAATTCTGAATGTATCCAACATATAACATAATCAGAACATTAAACAAGCAAGACTAGTAGATTCCAATACCAAAGTTACTTTATTTTCTTTTACCCTAGCCTTTTACCTTGGTTCAGAAAAGGAATTTTTTCCTAATCTGGCCAAAATGTGCTTAGTACTCAAAATTTATATAATATAAAGAATCTTAAAGAAAAAAGATACAGATTTGATTTGTTTCTTAACATATCCAGACTAATGTAATAATCCAAAATTCCACTTTCATTCAAAGTTACAACTACTGTTGACTCTTGAATAACAGGAGGGTTAGGGGCACTGACCTCTCCAGAGGTCAAAATTTGCATTTAACTGGGACTTTGCTCTCTGCTAGGGCCTATAGCAGACAGAAAAACAAATGAGCCAAAGAAGAGGGCATACATACTTTTTTTCCTCCCTCTGTTCCTCTGCTAATTTACTAGCATAGTTTCTGAATCTTCTGAAGTTGGAGCATAGGAAGGATGAAATGTTAATTAGTGAGGGAACATTTGTCCTTGATTGTTAGCTACTGTCATAGCTGCTTCTATATTCTCTAGGCCTGGCTGCTATTTAAAGCTGACTTTTTCTTGTGTGAGCACATTTGTTAGTCCTGTCCCAATTGCTAAGGGCTTCTCACCACCTGCGATACCCTTCATTTGGGCCATGCATTCCCTGTACCACTTCTTTCTTCCTCAGCTCATCAGAGTCTGGCAATTCACATCCAACTTTTTTTGTGCTGAGTCTGTTTGGTCCTCTAGGCAAGCCACTTGAACAGGACTTGAAAGAATTTTACTTAGGTTCAATCTCACCATTGTCCACATCAAGTTCAAGTAACACACTCATTCATTCATCTTTAGCCCTCATGTGCTCAAGAAATTGAGGCCCATCCCCACAGTTACTTCATCCCTGGCCATTTAGGTAGATTCAGACACTAGTCCATGGTATCCTCCATCCCTGCCTGCTCCTCCAAGGCAGAAGGCACATGTCACCCTTTCCAGAGGTGTAATCTATACTTGGATTAGAAGGCGGGATCAATGATAGAGTCTTTCTACGGAAATTCTTTCTCAATCTCAATAAACTGAACCTTTATAATCTTAATTTTGTCAAGGGATCATGTCATTGATTTTCAAATATTTCCTTAAAAATTTTTCATTTTGCTCTGACTCTTCATTTTGGAAAACCTGCTTATATGACTTTGCTGATTTGATCAAATGTTCTTATTTAACAACCTGTTAAAATATTGTTATTTGTAAATGTTGTTCTCATTTTGTGTCCAATAATGTAATCTAATTCTAAATAAAATGAAGTAGAAAACGCCTGCATGATTCTGTGGGTCACAGTGCTTAGGTATCAATTCTAGTATCAGTATCCATTTACTCTAAAATTTTTCCAAATAAATGAACATACACCATCAGTAACTGTTTCATCTTCTCCTATGTGGATATATTTGTCTCATGAATACAGGGATGGCCAAAGTGAGCTAATAATAACAAATAATATAATAATTCAAATAAAAACACAAGAATAAACTGTTTTGTGTACTCACAACTGGAAACCTACTTGTGCCCTTGCCTATACATGTTTGCTGTTCTCTAGGTAATAATAGAATCCAAAAATGAGAACACACTCTCCGTCTCATCCTGCTCACCTTAAATGGAACTTTCCTTCACACAGACATCTCCCTCACTGTCTTCCCATCTCCAGGATAAACCCAGACCAATTACCTTTAATTTCTTGCTTCTTTAATCCTCTTTTCATCTCCCTCTCTTAGCTCCAGGCACTAACTTTCTTCAAAAGACTTTGTGAAGAAGCTACTCTGGCTCCCGAAGCTATGGATGTCTTATGTGACCCACAGCCAGGTGCCCCTGAAGCACTCCTGAATCCACTCATCGGTGCCTGAGGTCCACTGGGGATTCAGCACAAAGGCTAACTCTCACCATCTAACTGTGGTGGTGTTTATGTTTATGCTGTTCTCATGGCAGCATTAATTCCTATCACAAAACCTAAGGATCTGTTACAGGTTAGCAATTTATTTGATAGCATCCGTTCGATTGATATTTATTTTTATCTTGAAAGCAGAGTACAACATTTAAAGTGAATGTGTCCCTTTATTTAGCTATCTAACTAAAATGGAGAATGATTTCCTTCTAATTCCATCAATCAAAGCACCACAAACAAAGCTTTGATGGATGACCAGCCATGATGGATTAGAATTATGTCATTATTAGAAAATCATCATCACTTTTTCAGGTGTATATCAATTGCAGAGTCTTAAAATTTAGATGTCTGTAGCCAGGAGAACATTTTCCTGTCCACACCCTTCACAATGCTTTGTACCATTTGCAATTTTCTCTTTCTTTGCTTTCTCCCTAATGGCTGTAATTTTCATACCATTGTATCAATGTAAATAAATAAATAAACAAAACAACCCTTTTAACAGTCTTTTTAATCATACTGCTGGATTCCTCCACCTTTCTAACAAAAGAACTAAGTGAAACTGAAGTGGAAAGAACATGTCAGTGCACATTCAAACAATTGTCACTCACACAAGCTGACATTTCGAATCTTACTTTACTGTTTGAAGAATGTCATGCACGTACTATTCACAGTCTCATAATATTTTACTAAAATGCTTCCAATATGTATGATGAAATAAAATTCCTTGGTACCCCACCTATTAATATTTTCCCTGCTTACAAGCAAGCCGATGAATGAACAATTCATGGAACCGTGCTCCTTAGGGAGGCGGCGAAGCATGACGGTGTTTATGCAGGTGAAGCCACAGTGAAAAGTGGAGAACAGTGATGCATTTGACACCGTTTCTTGTGCAAATTCACACAACACATTTGTTTTATTATTGATATTTTGATATCTAAAATTAATGTACCAAATACATATGAATGCCCAGCATGACTGAGAAATTCGATTTAGCTCACTGGGGTTAATGATAAGGGGGGAAGTGTTTTTCTTGTAGAACTTAGTGTTAATAGGTACTATAGTCTTCAGGTTTTCAAATAACACAGTGTGCACATAGTATTTCTTTGATAAAGATAAGTGAAATGCAAATTGATGCTCTGGAAATTGTTCAATGATTACTGTTAGGGATTTTTTTTCCTATGGCTTTGTGTATTTTTCATCAGTAACACCCAAGCAAGTACACAGCCAAAGACTAGAGAGTAACCTCTCTACACATCTCCAGCTCTTCCTCCCTCCTCTCCCGCACTGCACCCTATCCCTTCTAGCCACCTGTCTTCCTGATACTCTGATTTCTATGCTCCTGGCTCAGGGTGATTTCTAGGCCCTGTTTAGGATCTCTTTCCCTCCCTGCTTTCCTCCATGGCAGCCCAGAAATTTTTAGGTAGTAACGTGAGGCAACCACTGGCTAACTTCATTTCTTAACCTTTTCTTGGATATCATAGGTTTGCATTGCCTGTTGCTAACGTTGAAATATTGTTTCATATATTTTGTCCAGTTTTCAGGTTGTGTGGAAGGAGTGTAATTCTAATGGCAATTCATCTTCCTTGGCCAATAGCAGAAGTCCTCATATCTTTTTTATCCTATCCCTCAAAGTGGCAGGATACCATGTGTGACTTGACATTATCATAGGCAGCAGCAACATCACACAAGTAAACCCCAAAGAAGTGAGAGAAGTTTCATTCTGGGAAAAACAACTTAGATGCTCAGTGGACAAGAGCATACACTATGGTTTTACATCTTGACTTGCTACCTATTAGCTATGTGACTCTATTAAAAACCATTCAAATATTTTTGCCTCAGTTTTCCCAGATGTCAAAAGTGGATAGCAACAATACCTCTTATAGGAGTGCTGTGAAAAATGAAATGATTTGATATTTCTAAAGTGCCTGAAGAGTGCCTAGCACATGTTAATTATTGTACATTT
>VMDR010034112.1:0-11158 GCA_007922815.1 Macrotus californicus
TGTCAGTACCTACACCAATTTTTATTACATAAAATATTATAGATGGTATATACACTATAGAACACTAGATATCAAAACTAAAAAGATAACATGAAAAGAAAATTCATATTTATCTAAAGGTATGACAATTTATACATTGAAAACAAAGGAGTAGCAATATGATTATGGTAAACTAGTATAATTGATATGATTGCTTCATGGTAGTAGAAGAAAAACTTTTCCAATATTTTGTTGAAAAACCCACATGTAAGTGGACCCACACAGTTCAAACACATATTGTTCAAAGGTCAACTTGTATATAAATGTGGTTACATACACCCCTCACTTTTATTCAGGCTACACATCCATAGTTTTTTCCACTGTTCTTAGATGTTGGTTGCTAGCCTTTATAATTTTGGTTGTCCTCCTCTACAAATACAGGTGACTCTCATCTGGTAGCACAGGTGACTTTTCTTATATCTTGACTGGTGACTACTATGAAATCTTTCATATCTTGTCACCTCAATAAACTTAATAAATTTTTTAAAAAAGAAATATATTCCCACAGTGTCATTCTAAACTCTTATTCACAACTGTAACTAGTAACTGAATTTATTGGCACTAGTCCAATTCAATCATGAATGTCACGAATATGTAGTACTATGATACATGAGGGTGAAAGACATTTCATTGTCTGGAATGACAAATCCATACTCTTTTAAAAATATTTATTTATTTTTTAGAGAGACTGGGAAGGAGGGAAAAAGAGGGAGAGAAACATCAATCATTTGCCTCTTGCACATGCCCATAAGTGGGACTGAACCCACAACTCAGGCACATGCTCTGACCAGCAATCAAACTAGAGACCTTTTGCTTTGCAGGACAATGCCCAACCAACTGAGCCATGCTGGCCAGGGCACAAATGCATACTCTTCTGAAATGGGCAATGATTTTGGTGAAAGCATAATTTCTTCTAACGTAAAACACAGGTGTGAGGTCATGCTGCATATGGCTCTTCCAGTCCCCATAATGGAAGGCTGGCCCGAGGGCGTCTCGCCAGAAGGAATGTGTACTGCTTTGGAAAGGTTTATAATTTGCTCCTTATCTCTGAGAGTGGCTTCTCATCCTCTGACTGCTTCTTGACCTTTTCTCTCTGCACGTACACACTGAGGTAACATAGTTTATAGTCATGTGCAAGACATGCTCCCTCTTTGTCTGGGACCCCTTAAAACAAGTCTTGGACTCAGTGGGGAAAGGTCATGCTTTGCCAATCTGGTGCCATCAGTGCTCCCTGCAATGTGTGTAATAAAGGCTGTGTCTGCTCCATGCAATCCTCCTTGTGGTTTTTTCAGCTAATCTGAACGAGCAATCGAGATCCCCAGGTTTGACCTCCTGCCTTACAACCAGTATGAAGGAATGAAGACCCCGCAAAAAGTGATTTTTGCATAAATAAAATATGTTGTGATCACTTCAAGAGATGACACAGGTTGATATAAAAGATTCCAGAAATTGAAAGAAGCTGCAAGAATTCATAACTCATAAGTGTTATCTTCATCCCTCCCACTCCCTATACTCCCCCCACATCTCAGTAAGGATTTACCTGTGACCAGAAACAAATTAGATAATTTGCAAGAGATCAAGACTGACAGCATTTTCCTTAAAATATGACATGTAAAGTGAAATACAATATACCAAGTGAGATCTGAAAAGTGTGGAATGATATGGGATTTATTTTTCCTTAAAGGAAACTGTACTTATTTTATCAGGACCTCAGTTTCCATTCAATATTTAGTAGTGATTTGTATTCATGTTGAATTTAGGATCAATTGAAACCCCTATATCTTTATCACTCAGGCTTTTGCTAAGCTAGATAATCTATCATTACATGTAACTAGTAACATGTACTAGTAACTAGTACAATCAGTTTTTAAAAATATTTTATTTATTTATTTTTAGAGAGAGGGGAAAGGAGGGAGACAGAGGAGAGAAACATCAATGTGTGGTTGCCTCTCAGATGCCCCCTACTGGGGACCTGGTCTGCAACCCAAGTATGTGCCTTGACTGGGAATCCAACCAGCGACCCCTTGGTTCACAGGCCAGTGCTCAAGCCACTGAGCCACACCAGTCAGGGCTACTGTACAATCAGTTTAATCAAACCAGAGAGTAAGATATTTTCATTCATTACTTAAAAATAGTGTCATGACTTTTTTTAAGAAACAGTAGGCTATTAGTCATTAAGTTTCTGTGGAGTCAAATAATCTCTTTAACTGAGCCCTATTTCCAAATCTAAAGATAATTTTGAACCTTGATTCTGTCATCCCATATCATGGTTGCCCTTGATGCATCTTTTGCAGAATGATAAGCCACATTCTCTAGGCAATGTTTAATAGAGTGACACAAGAATAGCTTTGATGTTTTGCAATGGAGAACCACTTTTCATCTCTAACTCCAAATATAAAGTAATCCTTTCTGCCAAAAGCTTTTAGAACCACCTCCTCCATTACCACCACATCCTGTGACAGCAGATAGTGGCAAAGATAATACAGAAGATGTCAAGGACAGGGATTCCAAACTCAGGTTAGATAGAGAGACAGGTTACCAAACCCTGACAGTGATTCCCATTATATGCTAAAGACAGCAGTTAGCATTTCGCACAGCATGTGGTAGATAAGAAAAGCCTCTGACAGGAATCCACTGATAAAGACGCAGTTCTAAACTGGGGATGAGAAATATATTTGTAAAATATTAAAATCAAGTGGTCATGGTACTGAAACTAAGACATGATATCCCTGTGAGATCAATTTGGAAGACATCTTGTGAGACACACAGATGTGATTCAACAGCATGTCATTGTTCTACAATGTCTGGCAACATATATGCAGTTCTTATTAAGAGCATGATTTCAAAAACATACTTTTTGTTAGTAGCACTACCTATTTATTACACCAAGATTCTGGTAGTCCAGATTGGAAAAAAAGCAGATAAAAATGCTTTACAGATATTTTGTTCACTAAGATGCGTTCCTGGCTTAGAGTTTTCTATGTCGCACTCTCAATGAGGTCTTAGTACCTCTTAAGTCAATAGGCCCTGCTTGGGTTGGCTTTAATGAAGTGTCTCTTGCCATCCTAAGTGATCTCAAATCGTCCGGTTAACAGTTGGTTCTAATTTTTAAGATATCTGTGTTTAATCTTGATTCCTGGTTGTAATGTTTTATCTTTTGGTTCAAATTTAAGGAAAATTTTCCTATCTTTAATACCCTCCTTTTACTCTCCATGTATTCCTAAAATTACTGTCAGTGACTCTTACAATCTCATCTGAGTTTTTTGAGGTACATTGAGATATAATACCTCCAGGCTGCAGACCGGTACCCGTTCAGGCTTGTGAGGAACTGGGCCCCACAGCAGGAGTTGGGCTTGAATGTCATGTGCTTCCATCATCCTGAAACTATCTCCCACCCCCTTCCCTGGAAAAATTGTCTTCCACAAAATTGATCCCTTGTACCAAAAAGACTGGGGACCACTGATTGACAGCATAGTTCACTTCTTATAGCATCTTTATAGAAACATCCAGGTTTTAGTCCACTCCTAAGCATTCTTCCCCGGGCTGAACATTTTCTCCTTGAAACAGAATACAGAAGGAAAGTAGGGTGTTGAGTAATTATTTAGTCAGTCTTACCTAACAACCCCATTTTCCTCCTGTTCTGAACACAAAATGAAGGGCCTTACTCTTTTTTCCCCCAGTTAAATCGCAGGCTCCTGCTAGACAAGAAAACGTGTTTACGTGCCTTTATTTATTTTTGCATTGTCCCGTATTCACTACCATGTTGAGCGTGTAAAAAAATCCCCAATAATACTTAATAGTTTGTCTTGTCACTGACAATGTTACAAAAGCCACTGTCTTTGAGATGTTGGGAGAAAGTCAGATAACTTTGGCTTGTCGTCTCACCATCTGTTCCCCACTTTCAGACTCCGCTTTTGAAACTGTGCCTAGGCACATAGATGATTCACTTTCTCTGCATCGTGTTGATGACATTTCCCCGAGTGTTAATTAAACCTCATGCTTGTGGTTAATCGATTCTTGGATCGTATCACCATTCCAGCTTGATGATTTTGGCTATAAAATCCATGTGTCTTTTGTGGGCATTATAGATTGTGGTCTTCGAAAGGTTTCAAAAACTTCTGACGCTAGTTTACTGCTGGAGATTAGAATTTGCCAGTTTTTTCTATTGAAGTAAAAATACCCTTTTAAATGGAGCATTACTTTTTATCTTTCATTGAGCTAACCAACTGTCATCAGGACTTCTTCAATAGTTAGGTCTTTTCGAGGATTTAGGAGATTTATGGGGAAAGTAGACTAATGTTATGTGGAACACTCAGAAAGCCAAAGCTCTCAACAAGCTTTTATCAACAAGTCATTCATTCTGAAAATTCTGATAAAAGGAAAACTCTAGAGAATATTCAACACTGTCAGAATGAAATAATTAAATCCGGGAGTTGGAAGGACACTTAGGAATAATTTAGCACATCCCCTTGGGGAAAAATGAGACCCAGAGAGATTAAATGATATGCCCAAAGTAGTTCTGTAAGTTGCCAAATGAGAACTAGAAACCCACACTTCCAACAACAATCTCAGGGCAGGGCCCTTCTGTGGAGCCCTACCAACCATTCAAGCTTTCTTCAAACAAAACAGTCTGTAAGGGTTGAAGAAATAGCGGGATAAAATAGCACAGAACTACTAAGTAGGTTTTGGCTGCAAATTAGACTTTCATAAGTGAAATATTTTATGGTCTCAGCAAAGGACTTTTTGCTTGTTTGTTTGTAAGTGGTAAAACCAGAGGTTTGGTGGGTTTTGTAGAGATGGTAATTGATTTGGGTGAGTGTGATAGGAATCTAAGGAATGGAACTTGGTGAAGCTAAGGCAAGCAGAGTGTAACAGAGTCCCAAGCGATTACGGTAGAGGTTAATAAATGTATTCTCTTATCGACAAGAGAGGTATCATCACCTTTCAATGGTGATGACATTATAATCAAAATATAGCAAAGAATTTGTTGTTTCAAAGAAAATCTTCTGTGGAAATACCTGTATTTCTCTGAAGAAAACTAATTGTCGACAGTATCTCTTGGTCCTAGATTCAATCAAATCTAGTTTCCTTTTGTGTCAATGGAATTACTTGTAGAATAAACATTTCGGTCCTTGCTGATTTGGCTCTGCTCCTCAAAGCTCATGTCATGAAGAAGTGACATGAGTGATTTGGAATTGTGTAATATTGAAGCATTTCAGATTGGCTTTGTTTTCACATGATTTGCTAGATTGCACACCTTTTTCAATCTCTGTCAGTTCTCACACCTGCAACTCTTTTGTTATTTCTGTAACAACTAAGATGTGTGCCCTCCTGTTTTGTATACCTTCCACTGCACAAGTGCATGGGGCCCCCGCCAGAGCAACATGCAGGAACTTTCAGAAGTTTAATTCTTTCTTGAACATTCATAACAAATCAGCAGCTTTCAAAGACTGCTTTGAAAAAACAAAAGATTACTTTTAATGAAAAGAACTCCACATTTACCATCTACTACAAAAATTCAGGCACATGGAGCTTGGAGCAAAAAGACATGACAGAATAAACCAGCATTGTGTTCAGTCATAAAAATGTTAGGAGTACAAAAGACACAAAGGATGCTATATCGAAGAAGGATATAAGGTCACAGAGGAGGAAAAGAGTGAACTACTGTGAGAAGAGAAGGTGAAATGTAATTGTCTGTGTACCCAAGGGTAGCTACCACAGAGGTCTAAAACTCATAATTGCTAACAATCGTCTCTTGAAGAGGAACACATATTTCAGACTCTCTAAACACTGAAAGTCAGAAAATCAGAGAGATGTAAAAAAATATATATTCTGAATAATGATATACACTGTGTTATAAAATAAACTGTTTCTCAACTTGGGAAATATATGGTTTTGGAATAAAGTGAATGAAGGTGTAGGATACATGTTTTTAATTGTCATTAAGGGATAAAAGGAAGTAAATGTTATTTTCCCTTTTTTCTGGTGGTTACACCTAGCTTGTCCTTACATAATTTGTACATCCAGAACTATTTTCCCCCTTTTTGCAATCTTTCAATTAGCCAACCCATTTTAAGTAGTCTAATTGTGGATTTACACATGTATTCTGTGGGAGCCATTTTACAACGTTGGTACTAGGTAGCTGGATAAATGCAGCCTAATGTGCAATGTAAGTTTATCTCTTTCTTGTCCCAGTTTTGAAACAATTCTTCTGTAGATAGTTGAGGACTGATGTAACTTAGACTAGAGCCACATGTGTAAACTGAGGTACAGTTGTAACCAAGATTGATCCATTATGAAGATTGCAGTCTAGTAAAAAACTTGAGAGTAAAAAAGGAAACAACCAAAGTATGATATTTGGCGTAGGTTTTCTGGTGGTTATGTGGGAAAGAATTCCATACTTTAGTGCCCTTCAGAGAGAGTATTTTTGATAATCCCTCATCTAGACAAATGTTAACTATGCTTTCATTTCAGTTCTTCATAACAGAGCAAAAAACTCTTGCTGGGTTATGCTTTCATATTCCCTTTGTCTTCCTACGTGGCTGAGGAGAACTTTGTCGCTTATATAAAAAACTGCAGTTGTAGAACTCATTCAGGGGCTGTTCAACACATGGCAAGTTGATTCCTACATGAATTTAATGTGAAGAAAAACTCTGTCTCCACAGATCAACTTGCTTGCTACTTATTGTGAGAAAAGAAGTTTGTAACCAAAAACATTTTATTTTCTATTCCTCTTGACAAAAATCATAGTGCTTAATGCCTTGCCCAAGTGTGAACAATCTGCTCAGTTCGGTTGCCTGAAAAAACACCTTTTTTTTTTTTTTTACTTTCTTTAAATGATATCTGTTCTAGTTTATCCTTAAACATATGTTCATAAATAAGTAAGGTACCATTATGTAATTCTATATAGTCAAGTTCAAGTGTGAATCCATTTTGCTACCAAGGATAGAGAGCTCCTGAAAACAAGTTCCTCTCTTGTGCTGGGAATCCCACACTTCTTACATTTATCAGCATTTGATATGTAACTATTCTGCTCTCTTTTTTCTTTTTTTTCAGCATCATTTTTTCTTTGTAGTACATTTTTGCATCAGTATATGTTTATGCTCTAGCATATCCTATGTTAAAAAAATACAAGCTTATTCATCAACTCACTCCCTTCTCTAATTCATGTCTCATTTTTCAGGCTTCATGGAAAAGCTCCTTCATCTCACATTCTCTTCTCAATCTGCTCTGACAGCAGGGTCTGTCCCCACTGCTGCCCTCAGATGGCTCTTGTCAAGGTCCTCTTACCCTCCCTCTGCTGCCAAGTCCCAAGGTCACTTTCCTCATTCTCTCTTACTTCACACTTTAGCAGCACATGATGCAGTTGATGAAGCCCTCTTTTTTGGAAAACTTTCTTTGCTTCACTTTCATACCACATTTTGTTGGTTTTCTTTCTATTTCATGGTTATTCCTAATTTTTAAAGTAAGCTTTATTGAGCTATAATACACATACATAAATTTACTTCATTTAGGTGTTCAATTTGATGGTTTTGACACACATACAAAGTCCTATAACATTAACCAAAAATAAAGTCATAAAATATTTCCATCAGCCCAAAAGGCTCCATCATGCTCTTTTGTGGTCAGTTCTTCCCACCTCCCTTGGCAACCATTGATCTGTTTGCTGTTCTTATAGTCCTGCCTTTTCCAGAATGTTTTAATGGGAAAAAAAATATATATATATAGCTTCTTGTGCCTTAGTTTTTTTTTTCTCACTTAATAAAATGCTCCTGAGAATCACCCATGTTTTTGGGTCTTTCAGGAATTAATTCATATTTATTGTTGAAAAAAAAAACAGTCCACTGTATGAATGTGCTACAATTTGTTTATTCATTCACCAGATGATGAATGTTTGTATTATATTCAATTTTAATGATTTTGAATAAATGTGCTATATGCAAGGTCTGTCCAGAAAATGCCATGCCATGTAATATGAAAAATAGAGACATTATTGAAGATGATACAAGATACAACAAACATTGCACATAGGACAATGATGCCTCAGTCCCCTTCAAAGTAGTCACCTTGGGACTACACACAGTTCTCCCAATCACCATCAGCTGCCCCATCATATTTTCCTGAATCTCTTTGATGGTCTGAAATCTCTTCTCTTTCAAAGGTGATTTTAGTTTTGGAAAAAGCCAGAACTTGCAGGGCACCAAATTTGGGCTGTAGGGGGTCTAAGTCACCTGGGTGATTTGATATTTTGCAAAAAAGTCTGCACAAGTTGTGATGCGTGAGCAAGTGCCTTGTCCTGATGAAGCTGCCAATTGCCAGTTGTCCATAGTTGCATCCTTCTGAATCATCCAAATAGTTTCCACAGAGAAATGTTCAAGCTTAATGCAAAATTTGATGGAGGTTCATTGTTGTACTCAGTCATTTTTTAATGTGACAGCCACAGCAGTACACATGCTCACTCAACAATGTCCACTCCCGCCACTGACTAGTACGGTGAAGTTATCATTGTTCACGCATGCACATCCCAGCCCACTCTCCTTTGCTGCCAGATTACACCGATGTCATGCAAATAGTTCTCGTTATATTAACAATGGTTGGACTTTGTTTTGGACAGGCTTAGTACATTTCATGCAATTATTTCTGCGAGCATATACCTGTCGATGAAAAATGGGCCACATACTAAACCTGACAAGCTCAGGGGAGGCATGCGTAGTGACCTTACAAACTCGGAGACCTAAAGCAACCATATAGGATGGTCTGACATTAAAACTTCCTAACTAAAAGTGAGTCATGGCAGGTAGTCATGTCCTAAGCAGGCATCTTCCATGACAAAAGTAAGTCTTTACCTTTACTGAGCCTGCCTGTTTTTTTTTTTTTTGTATCTAGGATAACAAACCTTAGAATGTCAGTGTACTTTCCCTTTTGCACACCATTTCAGGGCACAACCACTGCACCAGAGCACAGACCACAGATGCCCTCATTGTTATCTTCATATCAGTTGTTAACTGTTAACTCTCCTATACCCACAAATGTAAAAGAAGGGTGTGTCTACCCGGCTTACTTTTTATCCAGTCTCAGAGATTTCTCCCCTTTGCTTTCTCCTGGCTTCTTAATATATTATCAGTGGATTTCATGTAACCTCCTTCTGCCTCCTCCTTTGATTATAATGAATAAAATATGTGCTAAAACTGCAGTTCTCTGCAGCATTTTCTGAATTTGTTGAGATTTTGCTTCCCGGACACTGTCATCAATTTGGCTCAAATAAACTCATAACAATTCTCTAGAGGTTCGGACACTTCTTACATCGACATCTATTTTGAGGCAATAAATACTGAGGAGGATCACTGGGTTATATAATACACGTAATTTTGTCTTAATGAGAAATGGCTAAATTGGTTGCCATTTTACATTTTCCTCAGCTTTGTTTTAGGATTCTAGTTGCTCTACATTTTCACCAGAACTTGGTATTAGTAAGCTTTAAAAGTTTTAATAGTATTTCATAGTGATTTTAATTTGTATTTCCCCAAAGATTAATGATGCTGAAACTTTTTATATGCTATTTGCCATACATGTCTCCTTTTTAGTGAAGTGTCTGTTCAATATTTTATTGACTTTTTATTGGGATTTTAGTTTTCTTATTGAATTGTAAATTATTTATACTCCGAATACAACTTTTTTTTTTAATCAAGTGTTTTGACAAATTTTTTCTTCAGGATTGTAGCTAGTCATTTCCTTTACGTAGGTGTCTTTTGCAGAGTGAAATTTATACACTTTAGTTTTAGTTTATTAATTTTGTCTCTTATGGTTTGTGCTTTTGTGTGTGTGTGTTTAAGAAATCTTTGCTTAATCAAAGACCATGAAGCTTTTCTTATATGCTTTCTTGCGAAAATTTTACAAGTGTCCAATGATTCACTTCAGGTTGATTTTTATATTCAGTGTGATTTTTGTGTCCAGTGCAAAGTTGAAGTTCATTTTCCCTTTTCCTTTTCTCTACATATGAATGATCAGTTGTTCTACCACCATTTGTTGAAAAGACTCCCACCACTGAATTGCTTTGGCAATTTATTTGAAAATCAACATATGTACATTTGTACTGGTAGACTTTCTGTTCGGTTCAATGAATCTTTGTACCTATCTTTACCTTAGCACCACACTGTTATAAATAATGTAACTTTAATTAATCATACTGTGTGAATCCTCTTTGTTTTCTCTTTTTAAAATTGCTTTTCAAAAAATTTTTTGTTTTGTTTTTTTTCTCTCTTTTTTACTGTTCAAGTACCATTGCCTCCATCTGAGATCGTATTGAATCCAGACAATTTTTGAAAAAATGTTATCTTAGTAATATGTCTTCTTTTTTAAATATTTTATTTTATTTATTAAAAAATTTTTATTGTTTATGCTATTATAGTTGTCCCAATTTTTCCCCCTTGGCCCACTCCACTCAGCTCACCACCCACTTCCACAGTCAATCCCCACACCATTGTGCATACCCATGGGTCCTTCATACATGTTCTTTGAGTAATCCCTTCACCTTTTTTCAGTCAGTCCCTGCCTCCCCCTCTTCTCTTACAGCTGTCAGTCTGTTCCATGATTCTATGCCTCTGGCTCTATTTTGCTCATTAGTTTATTTTGTTCATTAGATTCCTTTTATAAGAAATATAAGTCTTCTGATGGTAAGAGAACTGCTCTGGCAGGGCACCCAGGCAACATCACACATATCCATATTGACCATCTGTACAAGACTCAAGTTCAAGATGACCTAAGTCTTGGTGGAACTACCTGGGATTCTCTCTTATATTAACAGAGCAAAATAGGTAGTCTCTACCTATTTATTATAACTGAAGATTCGTTACAAGACTGTTTTTCACTTGAATTTGCTACCCTGAGGGTGGCTGCTCTAAGGCAGTTTTTCATCTGCCTCGCTGGTTCTGGGGAGGCAGGGACTGTCCACCATCCCACACTTTGGGTATAGCTGCAGGCCATAATATTGTTTAACTACAGCCTAGAATTGGTTTCTCAGCAACAGAGCACACACCTTGACCCTAGACTGTCTCAATCTATTTGAGTTCTTTGTCTTCTAGTTGAATCTATGGCAGAGAGTCAAAGCAAATCTAGCAAC
>VMDR010034113.1:0-11153 GCA_007922815.1 Macrotus californicus
TCCAAAAGCAACAGAATGCACATTCTTCTCAAGTGTACATAGAATGTTTTCAAAGATAGATTATATGTTAGGTCACAAAACACATCAATTTAAGAGGACTCAATTCATATCAAGCATCTTTTTGGACCATGATGGTATGAAACCAGAAATTAATTACACAAAGGAAACTGGAAAATTCACAAATATGAGAAGATTAAACAACATGATACTGAAAAACCAATGGGTTAAAAGAGAAATCAAAAGAAAAATGAACATATACCTTGAGACAAAGAAAAACTGAAAGGGAACGTACCAAAATTTAAGAGATGCAGCAAAACAGTTCTAAAAGGGAAGTTCGTTGAGTAAATGCCTGTGTCAAGAATCAAGAAAAATCTCAAAGAAACCACTGATTTTACACCTCTAGAAACCAGAAGAAAAAAAAAACAAACAAGTGAAATCTAAAGTTAGTAGAAGGAAGGAAACAACAAAGTGTAGAGCAGGAATAAATGAAATAGAGACTAAGAAAGAACAATAGAAAAGATCAATGAAACTAAGAGCTGGTTCTCTGAAAAGATACACAAAATGGACACATCTTTAATTAGACTCACCAAGAAAAAAAGAGGGCTCAAGTAAATAAAATTAAAAATGAGAGAAGAGAAGATACAATCGACTCCACAGAAATATAAAGGATCTGACACCAAAGATAAAAGCCACGGAAGCAAAAATAAACAAGTGGGACCACATCAAACTAAAAGGCTTCTGCACAGCAAAGGAAACCATACAAAACAATTAAAAGGCAACCTACTGAATGGGAGAAAATATTTGCAAATTGGATATCTGATAAGGGGCTAATATCCAAAAATATATAAAGAAATCATGCAACTCAATAGCAAAATCCCCAAACAATCTGGTTAAAAAATGGGCAGAAGATCTGAACAGACGTTTTTCTAAAGAAGACATACAAATTGCCAACAGGTACATGATGTTCAACATCATCAATCATCAGGGAAATGCAAATCAAAATCACAATAAGTTATCATCCCACACCTGTTAGAATGGCTATTATCAAAAAACCAGGAATAACAACTGCTGATGAGGATGTAGAGAGAAAGGAACGCTTGTGCACTTTTGGTGGAAATGAAATTGGTGCAACCACTGCGGAAAACAGGATGAGGTTCTTCCAAAGATTAGGTAACTAACTACCACGTGATCTAACAATTCCACTTTTGCACATTTACCCAAAGAACATGAAAAGACTAACTTAAAAGGATACCTGCAGTCTCATGTTAGTGAAGTATTGTTTACAACAGCCAAGATATGGAAACAACTTATGGTAAGTGTCCATTGATGAATGAATGGATAAAGAACTGGTGTATTTATGTAAAGAATGCTATTCAGCCATAAATAGAATGAAATCTTGCCATTTTGACAACATGAGTGGACCTCAAGGGCATTATGCAAAATAAAATTAGACAGATAGCAACAAATACCATATGATCTCTCTTACTTGTGGAATCTAAAATAAATAAATAAATACATAAGACAGATTCATAGATACAGACAATATATTGATGGTTGTGAGTGGAGGTGAGGGATAGGAGAAATAGGTGAACTTTTTAAAAATTAAAATAAACTGAATTATGCCCTGGCTAGTGTGGCTCGGTGGACTGAGTGCCATCCTGCGAACCAAAGGGTCGCTGGTTTGATTCCCAGTCAGGGCACATGCCTGGGTTGCTGGGACAGGTCCCCAGTAGGGGCCACATGAGAGGCAACCACACATTGATGTTTTCATCCTTTCCCTTCTCTAAAAATAAATAAATAAAATCTTTTAAAAAACCTGAATTAATAAAAAAAAATTTTCCCCACAAAATATTTATAAAGGGCAGAAGAGTAAGTAACCAATGTAATGAGCTCAATTAATATTGACATGACCTGCTAGAACACTCTGAGACAGCAAAACCCAAGGTGTCAGAGCATCAGAAATACAGAAATGAAAGTCCTGGCTGTCACAGGTGAGACTACAGGTCAGCAACTCAGTGTAAACTGATTGAAGGAAACAAGTCTTTGTGTCATGCCTGCGACTGTTTTGTGAGTTTATCTGACAACTAAAAAACAATAAGAGAGGGAATAGGTGTGTCTACCTTTGCTATATTAAACTTCTGGAGGGCAAGGGGAATGTCTCAGTCACTTTGCCTTGCTCGCAGTGTCCAGAATATTCTAGCATTTAGCACGTGCTGAAGAAAGAGCGAATGTATTGATGAGCAAAACAAAGAGGTCCTGCTGTCCCCCTTCGTGTGGCCACCATCTCTGATGCTCCCAGTTCATGTCCTGTCCTCTCCATTCACGTGCAGGGCAGCCTGGTGTTATAGCTTGTGTTTTTCTCCTGGGTCAAAGTGTACCACTTTTTGAAGATTCTCTAACAATATGAGAAGTCAAATGTAAAGTCAAAGCTCCTTAACTTTGTTACTCCCTCCTTTTTCTACTGCTCGACATCAACTTAGACTTTAAAAAGTAGAAAATCAGTTATTCTTACAGGTGCTCACAGGATCTGGCAAATAGAAAATTTTAAATTAGGACTTTCTGGAAAATCTGGTCATTGTATTTATAGAGTGAAGTTTCTGGCATGAATTACAGAATACTTGCTCTGGACAAGGGAGAGGAAGGCAGGGGATGCTGTGATGTGCCAGCTTTGAGGCCAAGAGAAGGGGGAAGGAATGGGAGTGGTTGGTAAAGGGTCAAGCATCTTCCCTTTCCATTGACCTACCCTCTACCTGCTCTGAGGATGGCCATGGACTGAGGAAGAAGGAGGAAAAGATACCCCTAAGATGAGGAGCAGGGAGAGGAAAGGAACCACCTGACTGAGGTCCCTTCTATGGTCTATTATTCTTTGAAGATGATGATGGTCTGGGATACATAAGTCAGAGGCCAGCAGAGCTAATAAGGGACCATAGTGCCACCTCTAGAGATACCAGGGATGACAGAAACCAATGAATGAAATGCCCTTATGTGAGCTGAGGAGTGTGAAGGGATGATTTTGTCACTGTAGATACATTCATGGGCAATAGAACAATAAGGAGATAAGATATTCTGGAAGTTAAAGAGTTTTGAGAAATGAGATTCTTTGAAGGTGACAGCTAAGCTGAATTGCTCAATAGGTGGACCACACAGGTGCAAGGGAACCAGCAAACAGGATAAAGGATGGTAGGGAGGGAGGGAGGAAAGAAGAAAGGAACAAATTATCCCAAATTTGATGATCTAAGAAATCTAGAATGAAACTATTTTGTTTCAGCATGTTTGTGTTTTTTGTACTATATGCCTTATTCGTCTGTCATTTTTGTTTTATAGGACATGTGAAGTGTGAGCTAACTTTTCAGTCTTGAGGGACATATTGAAGTCAAGAAGAGGTCACTGGATGAGCCCTGAGTGGTATGGACAGTGATGGGAGAGGCCAGATGTCCCACTGGTCTGATTTAGTGAGGCGCGGTTTATGTTCACAAAGAACTGGCCTTTTAAGCATTAAAACAACAAACTTCACACTTGGGATAAAAGTCTGAAAAGATCTGAAAAGTTTCACTTTCTTCAACCCTTTGGAAAATGAAACAGTTACTTGCTGTGTGTTGTAATCCTTGTCCCTGGTGTATGTCTGCTCGTGTACTATTAATAAGAGAGACTATTTTTTACAACACTTTTTTGGGAAAAGTTATAGCCCTCTGATGACTGGAAACAGACAGCAAGGCAACATGTCTCAGTTCCCCAGTCACAGGGACAACGGAGACCTGGCAGAGGCCCTGTAGACATCTGTCACTGCAGCAGTCCCTAGTGTCCCTTACAGTTAGCCTGGGGTTTGGGGTGACCTCTGGCACATTCAATGGCCACTCTCAAGTTCTGCCTAATTTGCTGTGTTCTCCATGTATGACTTACTGAAGCCTCCCCCAGAACCTCAGCAGACGGTTTGCTCTGTGCTATATATAGGAAATAACTGTGGACCACTTGGAGAAGAGATGGCCAATTAGCAGGAGCCATCAGTATTTGGGTGTGGCTGCCTATTTCCTCACACTTCTACAATCAGAAACTGCCCCAGACTGTGGGGCACAGTCAGTGCTTGGTATACATCTAGTATCCTGTAGCCTTTTCCCATTACAATGCCACTTTCAT
Source organism: Macrotus californicus (assembly GCA_007922815.1). Classification (NCBI taxonomy): domain Eukaryota; kingdom Metazoa; phylum Chordata; class Mammalia; order Chiroptera; family Phyllostomidae; genus Macrotus; species Macrotus californicus. The sequence continues at coordinate 4,135 of VMDR010034113.1, forward strand.
AAATCTACAGCTGTTTTTACACCAGGCCCAGACATTTGAATGAAAAGTTAACAACATTTAACCTGGTCTTCAGATGTTTTGGCATAGATAAGAGTGACCGTGTGGAGGGGAGCTCTTTAGTGTCATGCAGGCAACTCCTCTGATCTTGTTGTTTCTCTCTCTGTCTCTCATCAGATACCAGGATTTTATCCCCTAAAAGGCAGAAAAAGTCTTATCCTGTGGTCAAGTCACAGTGAAAGAGTTAATTTTTATGGGCACTGAAAAAATGCAAAGTTAATTTGCCTCCTTTATAGCCACCAAAGAAATGTAAATTGGAAAAAAATCTAAGAAAGGTTAGAGCCCAGATGCCTAGTTCTTGGTGTCAGCGTTGCTTTCCCTTGGCTCTGTGGCGTTGGGCCAGGCACAGCTTCACCCATAAAAGAGCAGGTGGTACCATGTACCCTGTGATTCTTCTGTGTAGATACAGCCAGATGCTAGAATATCTCAATAGGATGGGATTCTTAACTGTTCAGCAATAAATACTCATCCTAGATATTGCATTATTGTTGAAGAGATCTAAGATTGAGGTGGGGTATGGTGGGAGGAGATAGAATTCTTGCGATAGAGTCTGGGGGTTATTGAATGGAGAAGACGGCCTGCAAAGGGCAAGCCAAGCGATTCCTCCAGTGTGTAGACATGTCCCATCTGAAGGAGGCCAATTGCAACAGTCTGTTCGGTTAGCTGTTGATGAGGTGGCTATTTCAGACTGAAGAGGGGAGTTGAGTGAGAGGGTTGCAGAAGGTGGGGGACAAAAATCAGAGAACTTTTGCTCTGGACAGATGCAAGGAAGTAGGCAAATACCCTGGAGAGGGCTTCTGTAAAGTAGGAGAGCAGGGCATTTGTTGAGCAGCAATGTCCAAAGGCAACAAGCCAGCCACAGTCATGATTAATGTTCTATTAGCCATGTTAAAGAAGTAAAAGGAAGCAGGTGAAATTGATAAACAACATAATTAACTCCAAATATCCCAAATATTATCATTAAATATGTCAATATAAAAATTATTAATATATTTCGCACTCATTTGGTACTGTCTTTGACATCAAGTGTGTGTTTTCCACTTAGAGCACTTCTCAGTTTGGACCTGCCACATCGATAGCTGTTGTGGCCATGGGCCATGGAGACTTGCAAAAAGCTGAGTGGGTAATCCCTGGGACCCCGGGCATGTCTTCTGGAAGCAGAGGTATATCATTAACACTATCAGAAACTTGTTGTTTTAAACGCTGATTATAGTTATTCTCTAAATATTTCCTCCTTTAGCCCTCCTCTTTGTTTTATAAACGCCAGTCTTCTGTGTTATGCTACGTAGAATCCTAGGACTTCATTTGTTTGGACCCCTCATAGGAATACTTAGAATAATACAAAGAGAAGTGGTGTTGATGGAACCCCAGTGTTTTTCCTTGAGTCCACCTGCCTGCAGGCACTGGCCCAAAGAAATGCATGAGCAGGAGTTTGCGGTATAGAAAGAAAAATAGTTTAATATTAAATTGGCCAATCCAGAGATGAGGGGAGCAAATGCTAAAAACCCGACTCTCTGATAATGTAGGTCACAGATTATATACAGCAAAGTCACAAGACACCATGGAATGGACAGTCGTGTCCATATTGGAAGCTGATTGGTCAGAAGTGAGGCAAGGGTGATGAATCATTTCTACGGGGCTTGAGGACAGCTCTGAGGTCTGCTCTGGTATCCCTCAGTCCAGTCTCATGGAAAAGTCACCAAGGAGTCGTTCCACCTTAGGGCTCAGGAACTGAAACATAACAGGTCAAGATGTTATCTTTAGCCTGCCAGAGGTTTGAACTGTGTGACCATTGTCAGGTCTGGGCTGCTATCTTTTGCTGTCTTGCTCAGGGGTTGCTGTATATCTGGGGGAAAAGCTAGATCTTATAAGGGGTGGAGAGAAATAGAAAAAAGAGAGAGAGAGATGATTTGTAGAGCTAGGGTTTGAAGCTAAGTTTAATCAAGTAATGAGTACCCTCTGTTTCAGTGGCCTTGTACTGGACTATGGGTGATGAGGAAATCAGAGAGAGATGTACAAGAAGAAGCCTGCCCACAGGCCCCGCTGTTTCTGTTCACTCAGAGCTCTTCCTTCCAGAATTTTCTGTGGGTGTGGTGAGGAGAACAGCAGAACCAGTGCTCCTCTAAGGACTCAGATAAATGGGGCCTGGAAATAGATGAGGATGGATATTAGCATTCTTAGGAGATCCTAGATGGCTGTGGAGTAGGTGGAAGCTGCACTCACCTCCTCTCAGGACCTATTTGAATTACAGCTAAATTATAGAGCAATCACCCTGAAAAACCAACTGAAGACTAGCTGAAGAGAAACCTTATGAAGGACTTACAGAAGTAACCACGTTGAGACTGATAGGAAGGGCAGAGACACAGAAAGGGCTGCCTTTGCTCCCCTGGGCAGCAGCTGAACTTCCAGAAGGATATCTCAGCTGTGGGGGTCTCTTCAAAAGCCTGGGGTCTAAACCTCAAGCTGGGCTCCCCAGCACAGAGCACAAGAGCTGGGAAGAGGAGCCCACACATCTGGTTGTGAAAAGCAGTGAGATTTCTGTCCCTCAAAAAGAGACAAATCTACTAGAAATACAAGCATCCTCTTAAAGGGGTAGCACACAAAATTTCATTCACAGCCACTCACTCTGGCCTCTGGTGGAGGGAGGGTGGAGTGATCTAGAATTGCATGAGTAGAGCCTGGGGTTTATGTTTCTAAGCAGAAAGCTGAAAGAACAGCCACAAGGATATATGTTCTGGGTCATTCTCTCATACTGCAAGGGGCCATTTTTCTTGCGTGTAGCATTCCCCTCCCTTAAGCATCAGCCTGGAGAGGAAGAAATAGCCTCAACCTCTGGACACCTTCTCATCCCACCCTGCCAAGCTAATGCTCTGCTGACAAGTACAGCCAGAGGCTCTCTTTCAGTGACTGAGTGTAACAAGCAGCTGGCAGGCAAAGGCAGATGGAGGTATATCTTGGGATACCTTGAGAACTTTGCTGACATGCACCTAGGCCTGGTGCTGGTAAAAGCCAGCCTTAGTGTGCAGCTTGGTTCTTCCCATGCCGATCCAAGCTCAGCAGAGGCAGCCACTAACTGTGGATTAGTTGTATCTCCAAACAGGTTTCCAAGAGCCAGTCACAGGCAGTCTCTTACACTGGGCTGCATTAGAGTCCTCCCAAGAAGCCCAGAACCAACACAACCAGTGGCAGCTTCAGACAACAGATCAGGATCCAATTAGCTTTACAAATGGCATATCCAAAGGGAGATATTGGCAAGCACCATTTCTGCTGAAGCAAATTCTATTTCATGTGGTGAGCACCTGCACAGCAGCTTTTATGCTGAGGTAGGGGTTGATCCTCACAGTCAGCCAGCCTGAGGGTCTACCCCAAGCAAGAATGAGCCAATAACAATCAAGAAGGCTCACATAAACCACACAGGGGCATTCTTGGAGCACACAGCTCAGGAGATCAAGAAGACTGTACCACTGGATCCCATAAGACACCCACTACATTATGTCACCCAACAAAGACTAGGAGTCACAGCACATCTATTTAATACATAGAAATAAACACAAAGAGGCAACCAAAACGGGGAGACAAAGAAACAAGCCTTAAATGAAAGAACAGAACTCTCCAGAAAAAGAGCTATATGAAAAGGAGGCAATTGAATTTATCAGATATAAAGTTCAAATGGTAATAAGGATGCTCAACAGCATGATAAAGGACATAGAAACAATAAAACAGGACCAGTCAGAAATGAATAATGCAATATCTGAAGTCAAGAATACATTAAAAGGAATAAACATAGATTGGATGAAGACAAGGATCAAATCAATGATTTAGAATATAAGGAAGAAAAAACACCTAATCAGAGCAGCAAGAAGGAAAAAATATCCAAAACAATGAGGTTAGTGTAAAAAGCCTTGGGACAAATTCAAGCGTACCAATATTTGCATCATGGGGATGCTGGAAGGAGAAGAGAGAGAGCAAAAAATTGAAAATCTATCTGAAGAAATAATGACAAAAACTTTCCTAGCGTAGTGAGGGAAAAAGAAATGCAAGCCCGAAATGCACAGAGAATCCCAAATAAGAGGGATCCAAAGAGACCCATATCAAGACTCACCATAATTAAAATGTCAAAGGTTGAAGTCAAAGAGAGAATCTTAAAAGCTGCAAAAGAAAGACAGTTAGTTACCTACAAAAGAGCTCCATGAGACTGTCAAGTCACAGAAACATTTCAGGCCAGAAAAGGGATTGAGATGAAATACTCAGAGTGATGAAAAGCAAGGACCTACAACCAAAACTACTTTATCCAGTAAGACTATCACTTAAAATTAAAGGAGAAATAAAGAGCTTCCCAGACAAGAAAAAGCTAAGGAGTTTCTTACCACCAACCCAGTATTGCAAAAATTGTTAAAGAGCATGCTCTGAGAAGGAGAAGAAGAAGACGAAGGTGAAGATGAAGAACAACAAAAACAAGAAGAAACAGAAAAACATAGTTAAATGAATAAAATGGCAATAAATGTATAGGTATGTATTCATCAATAATAAGTGTAAATAGCTTAAATGCTCCAATCAAAAGACACAGGGTAGCTGAACAGATAAGAAAACAAGAACCAAATATATGTTGTCTACAAGAGTCCTACCTCAGAATAATAGATACACACAAATAAAAGTAAAAGGATGGAAAAAGATATTTCATGCAAATTGAAAAAACTGGGGTAGCAATACTTATATCTGAAAAATAGACTTTTAAACAAAGTCTACAGTAAGAGACAAAGGACACTACATAGTGATAAAGGGAACAATCCAACAAAAGGATATAACCCTTGTAAACATTTATGCACCCAACATAGAAGCAACTAAATATGTAAAGCAAATCTTGATGGACATAAAGAGGGAGATTGACAGTAATACAGCCATAGCAAGGGATTTTAAGACCCTACTGATATCAATTTATATAGATCTTCCAGACAGAAAATCAACAAAGAAACGGAGATCTTAACTGACACACTAGATTAGATGGCTTTAATTGATGTCTTCAGAGCATTTCACCCCAAAACAGCAGAATATACATTCTTTTCAAGCATACATGGAATGTTTTCTAGGATAGTCCACAGGTTAGGACAGAAAAGAAGTCTCAATAAATTTAAGAAGATTGAAATCATATCAAGTATTTTCTCTGACCATAATGGTATGAAACTAGAAATCAGTCACAAAAAAATCTCTGAAAAACACACAAAGACAATGAAGCTAAATAATGTGTTACTAAATAATAAATAGGTTAACAAAGAAATCAAGGAAGAATCAAAAGATACCTTGAAACAAATGAAAATGAGAACACAACACAAAATCTATGGGACACAGAAAAAACAGTCCTAAGACGAAAATTCATAGCATTACAGGCCAATCTCAAGAAACAAGAAAAATCTCAAATAATCCAACTTTACACTTAAAGGAATTTGAAAAAACAATAAACAAAGCCCAGAGTGAGCAGAAGGAAGAAAATAATAATGATCAAAACAGAAATAAACAAAATAGAGTCTAAAAAAATATAAAAGATCAGTGAAACCAAGAGCTGGTTCTTTGATAAAATAAACAAGATTGACAGCCCTTTAACTGGACTCATCAAGAAAAAAAGGAAGTGGACCTAGATCGATAAAGTCAGAAACGAAAGAGGAGAAGTAACAACTCACACCAAAGAAATACAAAGGATTATAAGAAAATATTATGAACAACGATATGAAAAAAAAATTAGGCAATTTGGAAGAAATGAACAAATTCCTAGAAATATACAATCTTTCAAAACTGAACAAGAAAAATCAGAGACTCAGAGAAGAGAGATAACAACTAGTAAAATTGAAGCAATAATCAAAAAACTCCCAGATGACAAAAGTCCTGGACCAGATGGCTTCACAGGTGAATTTTACCAAACATTCAAAGAACTAACACTTCCTCTTCTCACACTAATTCCAAAAAATTCAAGAGGAGGGATGATGCCCAAGCTCATTTTATGAGTCCAGCATTATCCTAATTCTAAAACTAGATAAAGACACTACAAAGAAAGAATATTATAGGCCAATATCCCTGACAACACAGACCCTAAAATCCGCAACTAAATATTAGCAAACCAGATCCAGCAATATGTTACAAAGGTCATACACCATGATCAAGTGGAATTTATTCCAGAAATGCAAGGTTGGTACAATATCTACAAATCAATAAACATAAAATACCACATAAACAAAATGAAAATAAAAGCCACATGATCGTATCAATACATACAGAAAAAAGCATTTGATAAAATTCAGCACCTATTTATAATAAAACTCTTAGCAAAGTGGGAATAAAAAGAACACACCTCAATGTAATAAAGGCCATATATGACATATCCTCAGCCACCATCATAGTCAGTGGGCAAAACTGCAAGTGCTTCCCTTAATATCAAGAACAAGACAGGGATGTCTGCTTTCATGATCCTTAATCAGCATACTACTAGAAGTCTTAGCCACAGCAATCAGACAAGAAGAAGAAATAAAAGGCATCCAAATTGGAAAAGAAAAAGTGAAACTGTCCTTATTTGCAGATGACATAATATTGTATGTAGAGAAACCTAAAGATTCCACTAAAAAACTACTAGAACTGATAAATGAACTCAATAAAGTAACAAGTTACAAAATATCCAGAAATTAGTTGCATTATTATATATCAATAATGAACTATCAAAAAGGGAAACTAAGAAAACAAGCCTATTCATAATTGTTTAAAAAGAATAAAATACCCTAGGAATAAATTTAACCAAGGATGTAAAAGACTTGTGCTCAGAAAATTATAAGACACTGAAAAAAGAAATTGAAGAAGATATAAATAGGTAGAAGCATATACTGTGTTCATGAATAGGAAGAATTGACATTATTAAAATGTCCACACTACCCAAAGCAATCTATAGACTCAGTGCAATCCCTACTGAGATACCAATGTTA
>VMDR010034114.1:0-11153 GCA_007922815.1 Macrotus californicus
TTGCTTTGAGTCCTGGTTTCCTTCCTGTCACTGTTGGTACCCTGAATATTTTGCTTTATTTCACTTTAGGTATCCTTCATTTGTTTTTTTACTTTTCAACCCAGCTCAATCAGATCTGTGATCATTTTGATTACCAGGGCTTTACATTCTCCATCAGATAGGTTGGCAATCTCCTCCTCACTTAGTTCTGAGGTTATGTTGTGTTCTTTCATTTGGACCATGTTTCTTTTGTGTTGGTGTAAGGAGGCAGGGCCTTAGGTATTCACCTGGGCAGGGCAACCCTCTTTGCTGTGCTGTGTGGTACTGCCTGTGGGGGAGGTGCCAGAGAGGGAACAGTGCAGCCTACCTGCTCGTCTCTAGCTAACTTTTCAACTGCACTTTGCAATTCTCCTGTGAGGCTGAGTATCTACCACCACGGCAACCCCAGCCATAGCCCACAGTTAGCTCTGAGTCTCAGTTTTCCCCCTTAAGTCATCCCCTCCCATGCAGCCCTCTGAGCTGGCAGCCAGCCCCACCCCCAAGGCTTCTGCAATTCCCCGCAGTATTTCTGAGTCAGTCCGCCCAGGCCCTCACAGTCTGCTGCCTTACCAGTCTGGTTGTTCTGATTGATTTTTTCTTTAATTCCTTGGTTGTCAGAGTTCCATGTAGTTTGATTTTCTGGCACTTTTGGTCATTTGCCGATTTTAGATTGGTTGTTACCCTCTTTTTGGTTATGCGAGATAGTGAAGGGTTTCTATCTATGCCTCCATTTTGGCCGGAATTCCCCCCATATCTAGATTTAAATGTTACCTTCCAGCACTCCTTACATATAACCTCTCCCAGTTTTTATATACCAGGGCTGTTGTTTATCCTCTGAACACAACATAACTAGTGGATGGCAGGGCCTCATGAAAAGGTTAACTATAGCTGTGATTATTATTACGCTTTATATTTACAAGACATCTTAGCTTGGGTACTCCAAAGTCAGATCCTGAAATGGAGACTTGAGTGCAAGTAGTTTTTCTGAGAAGTGATCCCAGGGAGCAGTGGTAAGGGACTGGGGAAGTAGAAAATAAGAGAGACAACTAATGGAAGGTATTGAGCTCATCCCTTCAATCTTTCCAAACCAAGGGGGTCAAAAAGTGCAGTCCTATTAGGTGCTAGGAACAGAGGAGAAATGGAAACACTTGGAATTAAAAAAAAATAAATGGACAAGGAATTCAAATACAAATCCTCCAAAGAAGATATACAAATAGCCATCAAGTACATGAAACTATGCTCAACATCATTAGACATTAAGGAAATGCATATAAAGCCACAGAAGATACCATTTTAAGCCCACTATAATCACAAAGGTGAACAACACAAATATTGGTGAGGATGCATAGAAATTGGAACCTTCATACATTGCTTTTGTGATTGTAAACTGGTGCAGCCACTTTGAAAAAGAGTTTTGCAGTTCCTTAAAAATGTTAAACAGAGTTACCATATGAGGAGAAATAAAAGCATATGTCCACACAAACACACACACGAAAACTTGTACACAAATGCTCTTAGCAGCATTATTCATACGAGCCCAAAAGTAGAAACAACCACAGTCCATCAGTTGATGTTGGATACAAAAAATGTGGTATTTCCATACAATAAATGTTATTCAACAATGAGAACAAAATGATGTACTGACACATGCTACTACAAAGATGATCCTTGAAAACACTATGCTATGTGAAACAAGCCAGTTACTGAGGACCACAACTGTGTTATTTCATTCTTGTGAAATGTCCAAAACAGGCAAATCCAAAGAGAGAGAAGGTAGATTAATGGCTGACTAGAGCTTAGGAGAGGAGATGGAGAGTGACTTTAATGGATACAATTTTCTTTTTTGGGTTGAAGAGAATGTTCTAAAATCAATCATGCTGAGAAGTTGGTGGCAGAGTATATGGAAGTTACATTCACCTCCTCCCACACTAGAACTGGAATTACAACTAAATTAAAGAACAATCAGCCTGAATAACCAACTGAATACAAGCTGAACAGGATTCTTATTGTTGCGGAAAAACGGACACACACTGCTCGGGGGAACGGAGTTAGCCTTTATTCACGCGTGTGGGCTCAGAGGAGATAGTCTCTAAATTCTGAGCGCCCTGCAGGGGTCGGGTCGGGGCTTTTATCTACAGCTGGGCAGAAAAAGGGTGGCGCAGGCTGATGATGAGTGGGTCTCTACCAGAGTGCAGAAACACCAAGGGGGGCGGGGCAGGTGTCCCCCCGAGGCTGCCGCTGCGTCTCATTCCCCACTTTGGTGCTAGACTGAACCTTCAGTCTCAGTGCCACCAATCTGGGAGGGCAGCTTCTGGTATTGCTTCGTGGTATTCTGGTGTCTCTGCAGTGACAGTATCTTTGCAGTGGCGCACCGAGTCACGACACTCTCGAGTTGTTGGATGGCAGTACGAAGCAGGCACGGACCTACTGAAATGAGCAAGGAGAGAATTAATAGGGGTCCTGCAATGGGGGCTAAGATGGAGTAAACAGTGGACTGCCACCATGGGGCTGGTGCCCAGTTGCCATCCTGACTCTGGAGCCGGGCCCTGACATCTTGTAGGTTTCTCAGGCGAAGAACTTCCAGACATAGGGGTTCCGGAGTGGTGGACTGGCTGCGGCAGGTCCTGAGAAGAAGGTCGCGAGGGTCAGTAAGATTAGATGCATGGTGGGCGCTCTCCTCTAGCCAAGGTGGACTCTATTTTCCAGGTGTCCGGATTCCCGTCCCCTGGTCGCTGCCGTCGCAGTCACAGAGTGGGGACCTTCGCTGTGGTGCCACCTCCTGGTTCTGCAGCTGCCTTGACCCTTGTGTGATGGGCCCACGGGATGATGCCTGTAACCTTAAGGGCGGTTGGGGTGGTTAGTAAGACTAAATGGGGGCCCGTCCAGGAAGGCTGGAGTGGTTTCTTTTTCCAGTCTTTTACCCAAACATACTGTCCTGGCCTGAAGGGGTGCGCTGGCCTTCCTCGGGGCTGGGGCTCCTGGCTCAATCCAGACTGGTGGATGACTTCTAGGGTCTTCCCCAGCTGCTCTAGGTACTGGGTCTGTCCTAACTCTCCCCTCTGCCTAAGGTCTTGTGGTTCCCCTAGTCTAACTAAAGGGGGAGGCTTTCCAAAGACTAGCTCGTATGGGGTATAGCCTGAGCAGTTCGGGGCACTCCGGACTCTCAGCAGTGGTAGCGGCAGCAGGTCAGTCCAGGGTAGGCCAGTCTCTTGGTGGAACTTTGTTAAGGTCTCCTTGAGGGTCCGGTTCATCTGTTCTACCTTACCTGAGCTCTGGGGTCAGTAGGCCGTGTGCAACTTCCAAGTGATGTGCAAGAGTCGGGCAAGGCCTTATGCCACCTGGGCCACAGAGGCTGGCCTGTTGTTGCTGCCAAGGGAGAGTGGCAGTCTGTATCTGGGGATAATTTCCCTGAGAAGGACCTTAGTTACTTCTCGGGCCTTTTTAGTTCTAGTGGGGTAGGCCTCTACCCATCCTGAGAAGGTGCAGACCAGGACAAGCAGATACCTATACCCCCAGCTAGGTTTGACTTCTGTAAAATCAACTTGGAGGTCCTCAAAGGGCTGCATCCCTTTGTGCTGAATTCCCGGTGGCCCCCCCTGGTGCGGGGCCGCATTGTTCTTGGCACACGTTATACATTGAGTAACTGCGGTGGAGCACAGGGTCGGCAGGTTGGGGAAGTAGAAGTATCTTTTTAATAGCTTTTCTAGGAAAATCTTTCCCAGGTGGGTCAGGTGGTGGCAGCTTCTTACCAGGTTACTGGCTTGGCCCTGGGGTATGTAGAGGCATCCTTCTGGCAATCTCCAGACCCCTGCAGGTGTTTTGTGTCCTCTTGCTCGTTTAGCCCAGCCGTCCTCTTCTGGCCTATATTCTGATAGACTTGTTGGGCTTTCTAGTAGTGGTCCTACCAGGGGTTGCTGGATCTCTGCTTTCTCTTGGCCCACGGCCGCTGCCCTCACCACAGTGTCTGCCATCCGGTTTCCTCGCGCTGGTATGGTGTCTTCCTTGGAGTGGCCCCTGCAGTGTATGACGGCCACCTCTCTGGGCGCCCAGACTGCCTCTAGTAGGTACAGTATTTTTCCTTTATTTTTGATTTCTTTACTCTTAGCTGTCAGTAGACCCCTTTCGCGGTAGATGGCTCCATGGATGTGCAGGGTAGCGTAGGCATATTTAGAGTCTGTGTATATGTTGACTCTCTATCCTTTGCTAGCTCCAGGGCCCTGATTAGGGCTCAGAGTTCGGCCCTCTGGGCTGACCAGCCAGAGAGCAGAGCCTTTGCCTCAATTGTATGCTCGAGGGTTACTACCATGTATCCAGCCACTCAGTCCCCTTCTCAGATGTAGCTACTACCGTCTGTGAAGTAGGTAATGTCTGGGCAATGCATCGGTTGGTCCCGCAGGTCAGGTCAGCTGGCATAGACCTCCTCCATGACTTCTAGGCAGCAGTGGTCCGGGTCCCCCAACTCGGCAGGGAGGAAGATGGCTGGATTCACCCATTTCACCGTCCGGATTTGGACTCGGGGGTTCTCTTGCAGGATGCCCTGATACTGTGTCAGCCGGGGGTTTGACAGTCACTGGTGTCCTTGTCCTGTTAAAAGGCTGTGGATGCCGTAGGGAACATAGAGGGTAACCTCTTGTCCCAGAGTCAATTTGTCTGCTTCTTGCAGCAGGGTGACCGCAGCAGCCACAGCTTGTAGGCAGGGGGGCCAACCCGTGTCTACGTTGTCCAGCTGCTTGGATAAGTAGGCCACGGGATGCTGCCAGGGCCCGGTGGACTGGGTCAGAACTCCCAGGGCAACTTTATCTCTTTCATGGACATAGAGTTCGAAGGGCCGTCCTGGGTCTGGCAGTCCCAGTGCGGGGGCCTGCCTGAGCGAGTCCGTTATCTGAGCAAATGCTTGGTTGTGTTCTTCTCCCCAGGTTAGTGGCAATAAGTCCAGTCCATGCAAGGCTTGGTATAGTGGCCTTGCTGTTGCTGCGTAACCCGGGATCCAGATCCTGCAGAAACCAGACGCCCCTAGGAACTCGCGTAGTTGTCACCAGTTGCCTGGGGGTGGAAAGCGGCTAATGACGGCCTTTCGGTCTATACTTAGGGCCCTCTTGCCCTGAGAGATCAGGAACCCCAGATATTTCACCTCCTGGTGGCAAATCTGCACCTTTCTCCGAGATACCCAATACCCATGTTGGGCTAAGAGTCTCAGCAAGGCCCTTGTCCCTTCTAGACACCGGCGCTGGCTGGGGGCTGATAGGAGAAGGTCATCTACGTACTGGAGGAGAGTTAGGTCTCTTTCTCTGCCCGAGAATGGCTGAAGGTCCCGGGCCAGAGCCTCACCAAAGAGGGTGGGAGAGTTTTTGAACCCCTGCGGCAGCCGTGTCCAGGTCAGTTGGGTCTTGATAGCCGTATGGGGGTCCTCCCACTCAAAGGCAAAGAGAGGCTGGCTGACCGGCACCACTGGGATGCAGAAGAAAGCGTCCTTCAGGTCTAGGCAGGTGAACCAGCCAGCTGTAGGCGGGAATTGACTTAGGAGAGTATAGGGATTTGGGACTACCGGGTGTAGGGTGATGGCCTCGTTCACTGCCCAGAGGTCCTGGACAGGGTGGTATCCTGACCCGTCCGGCTTCTTGACTGGTAGGAGCGGGGTGTTCCATGTTGACTGGCACGGGATGAGGATGCCCTCTTTCAGATACTTCTGGATGATGTCTGAAATCCCCAGGCAGGAGTCCCGGGGTATATGCTACTGCCGGAGGTGCTGGGGTCTCGCCCTGGGCTTGAATTCTATTACAACCGGGGCCTGGTCTCTGGCCATTCCAGGGGGGTTATCTTCCACCCAGACCAAGGGAAACTTGCGCACCAGTTTATCAGCTAATTCAGATTTGGGGCCGGGGCCATCCTGCTACTTTTCAAATAGTCTATATTCCTCTTCACGGGGGGCCAGAACTGCCAGGAGGCTTGGCTGAGCCCCGACTTGGAGGGTGGCCTCGCCGGATGGTTGGAAGGTGATGCGCGCCTCGAGTTTGGACAGGAGGTCCCAGCCTAGTAGTGGGACGGGACATTCGGGTAGATAGAGAAATTCATGTTTGACTCGGTATCCTCTGAGGTCCACCGTCTGAGCCTGGTAGAACCCCTTGGGGCTGCTCGGCCGGCTGGTAGCTCCAACTATGGCTATTTCATGCCATGATGGGGGTGCTACGGGGGTGGTGACTACAGAATGTTCTGCCCCTTTGTCCACCATGAATGAAAGAGTCTGGCCCCCAATATTGGCTCTGACCATGGGCTTGCGGGGGCCTAAGTTCAAGGAGCCTGGTCCCCTTCACTCTGAATCCAGGCCTGCCAGGTTGAAGATACTGGGGGCTGGTTCTGGCGGCATAGCCTCCAGCTTCTTTTTCTTATGGTTTGGACACTCCCTTTTTCAGTGTCCCCTCTCTTTGCAGTAGGCGCACTGGTTGCGCTTGACTTTGAAGTGGCCTTTCTTCTTGTCGCTGTTTCCCCCACCCGTTTCCTTTGTCGGATGCCCACGGGCGGCAGCTAGGAGGGAGACCTTCTTTCTCAGCCTTTCCTGGGCTTGCTTCTCTGCTACTTCCTCCTGGTTGTTGTAGACCTTATTCACCATCTCGATGAGCTGGCTGATGTTCATGCCCGTGAAACCTTCAAGTTTCTGGAGCTTCTTCTGAATGTCTGGGGCGGACTGAGAGATGAAGGCAGTATTGATCATCCATTGGTTGTCTGGGTTCTCCGGGTCGAACATGGTGTAGACCAGGTAAGCCTCATAAAGCCTCTCAAGGAAGTCCCCGGGGCACTCATTTGCCCTCTGGGTTATGGTTGCCACTTTAGACATGTTAGTTGGCTTCTTAGCCCCCGCACGCATGCCCCAGAGGAGTGCCTCCCAGTAGCGGTCAAGGGCTGCTCTACCTTGTTCAGTTATAATCTCAGTCAGGCTGAGTTTCAGGGGTGGCCACCTGGTCAAATTGAGCAGGATCTAGTGTCCCCACAGGGGCGGTGGCCTCAAGGTACTTGTGGGTTTCCTACATGATCTTTCTCCTCCCTTCTGTGTTAAATAAGGTGAGGAGAAGTTGACGGCAGTCATACCAGGTGGGTCTATGGGTCTGCATAATTGACTCCATGAGATCAATTAGGGCCTGGGGCTTCTCTGAATAGGACGGAGTGTGGTGTTTCCAATTCAAGAGATCCGTGGTTGAGAAGGGCTGATGGTAGAAGATGGTCAGGCCTGGTTGGGGTGTGCCGTCCGCCGCCATTAGAGGAGGGCCCCTTGTCTCCCGGAGGGGCATCTGAAGGGGGGGGTCGTTCCTGGAGGTGGGAAGCTATGGGTGATGGCGCAGCCAGTGGGGCTGTGAGTTCGGCTGGTGGTGGTGGCGAAACCAAACGAGGTGGAGTCTCTAGGGCAGACAGCCTATTCTGTTCGGGGGGCCCAGGGCATATGGAGGGGGGCAAAATGGCTGCTCGTTGTCTTCTTCTCGGTCAGCCAAAATGGGAGGCTTGGTTGGGTGGGTCAAAAGGACTCCCAACCGAGTCCCTTGTCGGGGAGGACAGCAGGGTCTGGAGGCTCCGGGCACGGCCTCTGGGGACTCCCTTCCTCTGAGGATTCCTCCCGATACATTGTTGCAACCACCGGGGCATGATTTGCGCTAACTCCTGCCATCTGTCTATGTAGACAAACTGATCTGGGTGCCCAGGATTCCCTGTAACAACTAAGTGGACTGCCCTGATGGTGGACAGATTGAGGGTTCCCTCGGGAGGCCAGCCTACCCCGAATGTGGACCACTCGTGTGAACAGAAAGTTTCAAGTTGGTCCCGGGTCATAGTTGGATCCTGACCCCGAAACCGATCAAAGTTTCCTAGCATGCAATCTAAAACAGTGGATGGTCCTCCTCCCATCCTGTTGATGCTGACATACAAGGTGGGGGGTGGGGAAACACTCAGCCACCCGTCTGGCCTCTCCTCTCACGAGGAACTTGGGTCCGTCTTAGCTAAGGCTGCCTGTGTAGAGTCTGGGTTAAGCTCCCAGCCGTTATGCCGTATGACGGACCAAGGAACCGCAGGTTGGGGCCCAAACAGACTCCATAGACTCGCGCCCATGGAGCCACATAAATGCATTCATGCAGAAACAACATTCATTCTCAAGTCTATACTTCCCTCCTGAGCAGGGAATACCTGGTTCAAACCGAAACTGAGGCCAAGGGCTTGAGAGGCGATCACCCTCCCTTTCTGCCTTAAGGGCGGGCCTGATCTTGGGCTGGTCCCCGGGGCACTTATCAATCCGGCGCCTCCTGGTTGGCTCTTGTCCACTCCCTGAATGCCTGGGTCACGGTCAGTCCGAGGCTACGGCCCGGGGGAGCCCAGCTCCTCAGGACCCGAAATCACCAGGGCACGTGCTTCCCTCCAGTCGCTGGGCTCACCCCGGCTGGAGGCAAGCAGCCCGCTCATGTGAGTCGCTTCCCGGTCAGGGAACCAAAATGTTGCAGAAAAACGGACACACACTGCTCGGGGAACAGAGTTAGCCTTTATTCACGTGCATGGGCTCAGAGGAGTAAGTCTCCAAGTTCTGAGAGCCCCGCAGGGGTCGGTTGGGGGCTTTTATCTACAGCTGGGCGGAAAAAGGGTGGTGCGGGCTGATGACAAGTGGGTCTCTGCCGGAGCGAGTGGGTCTCTGCCGGAGCGCGGAAACACCAAGGGGGGCAGGACAGGTGTCCCCCCGCGGCTGCGGTTTCTGGGGCTGCTGCTGCAGTCTCATTCTAACTAAGGATTTACAGAAGCCACATCAAGACTGATAGGAAGGACAAAGGTGCACAAAGGGCTGGCTTCACACCCACCCGCGGTAGCTGAGTATCCAGAAGGATATCTCAGCTGCAATGGTTACCCCTGAGGAACATGGAATCTCAACCTCACATTGGACTCCACAGCCTGGAGAAAAAGACCCAGGAAGAGGCATCCACATAACATCTGGTTGTGAAAATCAGCAAGGATTTTGTATGCCAGGGAGAGATGGGAGTCTGTTAGAAATCCAAATGATCTCTTAAAGGGCCAACACATAAAATATTGTTTTCAAACACCCACCCTTGGCTTTGGCAGAGGAAGGGAGGATTGGAGCAGACTGAAATCATGTAAGGACAGATTGGGTTGTATGTCTCTAGGGAGAGAGCTGAAGGGGCAGCCAGTAGGGTCCCTGTGCTGAGTCCTTCTCCCATTACCATCCACAGATACCATCTTTCCTGGGTCAAGCAGTCCCCTCCAAACTGCACTAGTCCCAGGGAGCCTGCACAAGACCCACCTTCATGACTCTGTCACATGGCCTTACCAAGCTCCCACCCTGCAGAGGAGTCTGTTGCTTGCACCTGTGGTGTCAATTTTCTTGAGGGGACCTTGAGGGAAAACACTGAAAGAAGTTGGGACAAAGTTGTGTGGCAATGGGGCAGAGGCCATTTCTCCTGCCCCCTTCAAGGTACCACAGAAACTACCACATGCTGTGGGTGCCAGATAAGTTGCACCCAAATCACCACTGGCCAAAGAAGTTGTGCCTTGCATTAGAGAATCAAAACCCTAACCCCCCACAGGCCAGAGTAGTGGCTACTCATCCCCTCATGAAAGATTCACTAGACACATCAGGAGAGAACCAATAGCTCCACCCTCCTGACTCCCTGAGGCCCTGCCCTGCTGTACTTGTAATCTGTAATATTGTCAGCATGCTGTGGCTGGCCTAGTTTCTGGTGCAGAAGACTCTCTCGGAGGACTTGGCACACTGTGGGAAAAACTGAGTTATGTGACTCTTGGCTGGGGGCCATTTTCTTTTGCACACTAGACCAGAGCCACTAATCCTGTGCAGAGCCCTTTCTTCACATGTCCAAATCTTGGTCTGTTTGGGACTGAGAAATACTGTTGGCTTCACTCTGATGGATACCTGAAATGCTGACTCCCCACAAAGGTCTGTGGGAACCCAGCTGGTGGCAGCTAATCTTTGTGCACCCTAGGACTGTTGCTGAGTGGCCTCAAACCCAGCACTGAGGTCATGATTAAATCTGTATCAATCAGGTGAACACCACTTTCCCCTACTTGGTGACAAACTGAGAGACTCCCTCAAGTAATTCACTATAGCCAGAGGCTCTTTCAGTGACTGAGCCTAACAGGCAGCTCAAGGCAGAAGTGGATCTCAGGGAGGCTTGGGACTTTAGCTGAACTTCCCCTGGGCTCAGTGCTGGTAGAAACCAGCCTTGATATGCAGCTTGGATGCTCCTGTGCACACCCAGATCCAGCAGAAGCAGCCATATATTGTAGATGATAACTTTGTAGCTCCAAATAGGTAGCCCAGGGCAAGTTACAGGTAATGCCTCACATCGATGGCACTGTAGGTCCTCCTAAGTGACCCCAGAACCAACACATCCAGTGGTTCAGAAGAAATCAATGCACTCTGCAATTAACTCCATAAGTGACACACAAAAAGGAGATTTTATCAGACACCAGAATCTGCTAGTGAGTTTAGATTTGTGGAGTCACCTCCTGCACAGGAGCTTATACATTACAGTCAGGGTCAAACCTCATAGCTAGCCAAAGAAGTAACCCCACCCACAGACTGGCCAATAGCAGTCAAGACTCAACTACAATAAGAGGGCTCATATAACACATGCAAGGAACATTTCTGAGGGGAAAACTCCCCAGAATAGGTGCTAATAATAGCAGAGGCAAGCAACCTACCAGATACAGAGTTAAAAACAATAGTTATAAGAATGACCAAGGAAATTAGTGAGAACTTCAAGAGAAAGATAGCAACCATTAAAAAACACAGAAGCCGTACACAAGAACCAGTCATAAATGAAGGATACAATATTTGAAATGAAGAACACATTAGAAGGAATAAACAGTAAGTTGGATGATGCAGAACATCAAATTAGTGATCTGGAAGACAAGGTAACAAAACCCACAAAATCAGAGCAGCAAAAAACCAAATTTATAAAAAATAATGATTTTTTTCAGGGACTGTGGGGACAACATGAGTCAAAACAACATCCCCATCTTAGAGGTACCAGAAGGAGATGAAAGAGAGCAAGGGATTCAGAACCTACTTGAAGAAATAATGACTGAAAACTTTCCCTAACTTGGTGAAGGAAATAGATACACAAGTCCAGGAA
>VMDR010034115.1:0-11153 GCA_007922815.1 Macrotus californicus
AGACAGAGAAGAGACGGACTGCAGAGTTAGGGACACAGTCTTACCTACCCATCTTTGCACACACATAATGCACAGCAAGGACAAAACATTCCTGAGTCACAACACAGTCAAAATGAGGGATTTCGTTTTTCAACCCCGCACCAAAACAATAGCGTATAGACATATGGAGTCACTTAACACAGTAAAATAGAGTTAACTCTGATATCTACTAGATGCCTATTTCAGTGTCGGAATTTTTTTTTCTGGAAGAATATTGCTCAAGTGGATAGGAATTCGCCTCGTGAAGTACAAAGATTCACTAGTGAGTTAATGAAGTACATTTACAACAGTCTAAGTGAGAGATGTCCATGGATTCTTAGGTCTGCTTCTAACTGCTTCTAAATTCCAAGATAATACCAGTATTCCAGAGAAAACTGAGGGACCCTGAAGGACTTAGTCCGCAAGGGGGTGAAAGAGTGGGAGCATAAGTGGCCAAAAGCCACTTCTCAATTTCCTTCGATACAACGTTGGGCTCTTTCTCTACCACTCCTTGACTACCTCCCTTTACTGCCTCCTTCTGCATATCATCCCTCAGCACAACAGAGTCAACACTAATCCTATGTTAATTGTTTGCAATTACTTCCCCTATACCAATCATATCTCTAGATTGTATGCTCCTTGAAGACAATTGGGATGTCATGATAGTAATATAATAGGGTAGCTACATTCTTTGACTGGTTTGGGGGAACTTGGAAAAGTACTATTTTTACCCCAAGTATATTCTCTCCCTTTTTTATTTAAATACCTGCTATTCCATTTCCATAAACCAAAGTTTTCATTACATGAAATATGCTTCAAAGGAGTACTTGAAAGCCTATTTGGACAGCAGTTTGAACAGGGGAGATAGGTAAGGGATCTTGAGGCAGGTTCTCATCTGAAGGATCTGAGAAAAGGGTTGGGTGCACCAGAATCTGGCCTGAAGACACATAAATAGGAGTGTGAATGAGAACCTGGGTGGTCAAAGGGCACTTCAATTGAATAAGATTTTGCTGGGAAGCTGGTCCTGAGGGTTTCTACATTTTAATTCTGTACCTCCACAGTACCTCAGATTTTAGTCTTTAAATGACAAAATGAATGCAGTAAAATTTGTCTCACATTATTAAATAATAATTATACCACATCAATTCATAGACAAATTGGTTATTGGTCAAATATCTTTCTGTCAGATAAAAAACACACTCATATTATGGGTGCTATAACTGGATTAATATATTCTCCTTGTACAACGTGCCAAATTGAGTTTGTTTAAAATAATATACGATAGCCTTTCCTTCCCCATAGACCAGGTAGATGCTGATTCTAATTCTGAGCATTGCCTCTGCTCCCAAATAACGAATATAAAAGAAAGGGGTTACGTAGATTTACGATGTGATTTCATGGCATTATGGTGAATACTCATAACTGTGGGACCTTGGAGAAAGCAATACCTGATATTTAACTCAAGCAGTTTGGAGTCTATCCTCTGTGGGAAAACATTTATTTTCTTGTAGCTTAAGGCCATCTTAGAAGAATAGATATACATAGCATGAAAGTTGTAACAATTTGTGAGTGTGTGTGGAGAATTTATCTTTTACAGTCATTTTTGGCATCATTTTTCACAATTGAAAAGCTCTATCCGCGTTATGTGATACCCTGTTTCTAGCTATAAAAATGAGAAATGTTTTTTTTTTTCTTCAGACAATGTTTGATTAAAAAAAAGATACAAACAACTTGCTGTCAACTTCTGGTTTTCAGATACAAATCGTGCATTTTACAACTTCACTCAAACAAATATTATTTTCCCCAAGAGGTCACTGTTCTGAAATGCATAAATGAGAGTTATTGATACCATAAAATTACTCAGTACTTTTTAAAAAGCAAAGGGAGCAAAAGCCCTTTAATATAAGCAAATAGTCTTCTTATTGTTTCTATTTTCTACTTCAAAATCACTGTGGACTCTGGAAATAACACACATGAGACATACAAGATGCATCTGCAGTAGAATGCTTCTACTGAGTTTTCCTCTTTGCCCTTCTCCTGTTTAATCATTGTATAGATTCCAGGAGCATTATTTTAATCTGGGCCTCCTCTCGCCCCCTTCTATATTCTTGAAAGACCTCTTTAAAAGGCTGTGAAGAAGTCATAATCTTAATACTTTTGTGAGGAGACAGAGAGACAAACTGGAAGAGCTGAGGAAAGATCCATGAGCAGATGTCTTCAGTTGGCACCACGAGAATTTAAAGGCCATGACTATGTGATCAACATGTAAAATTGAGGGAGTACACATACACACACAAAGACGGAGGGCAGCTTTCTCAATTCTCTTGACTCATGGAATGCTCCCTCCACACTGGGCCCACATTCTTGGATGGGGCCATCAGCCTCCCATTCGCACTCTGCTCTTGAATCATTCATATGACCTGCTGATGCCTGTGGAGGTTTGAGTTCTCCATTTGCAAGGCGCAGAAGATCATTAGCCATACTGCTCACCCACCAAAGTGCCAGGTCTTAGAATCTTGGTAGAAGTCACAGAAATAAATTTTATTCTGCAGTGAAAATTCATGAAGTGACACACAAAGCAAAGAAGAGGTGTTAAGGGACATTTATCTTCTTCATAAGAGCACATGAGCCTGACTACCCCCAGCCCCTCTCCAGTAAACAACTACCCTAAGACCAAGCAGGTGGCTAATTAGTAACCCACATATGATTCTATCTCCTTATCCAGGGTTCTTTCTTCAACATTTCCATTAGCAAGTTAAATTTTCTTTTTCACCTAGTAAATACTTATTTGAAACCTGATCAAAGGCTTGAGAGCCATTTTCCCACTGTCATTGTATAGCAGGCCCTTGCAGCCACCCTTGTCTGGACATTGAACATCATTTTCTGTCTACTGGGTACAGCCCCCAGACTCTGGTACTGTGAGGAGAAAGGGCTGACACCAGGAAACCAAGGCTGTTACAACCACTGAGTGTGAAAGGGATGGCAGCCTGAGTGTGCTGTAGGGAGACTGGACTGATATGAAACCTGATTATCTGGTCCCTTTTTCTCTGGCATCTGCTCTCAAACTTCATTCATCATGGACTGTAAAAACCAAACAGCAACAAAAACCTCTCGTTCATATACATTGACCTTAACATGGAGACCAAGCCTGGAAGAGAATGTATAAGCATATTTGGGGAAAAAATATGATAGTGAGAAGGAAAACAAAAAGAAGCATTGTAAGACTATGTAAAAGCAATATCCGAATGTCACACAACATATCATCCTGTAATGGACCCCCTGCTGTGCCCTTCACTGTCTCCTGCCTGCTCCTCGCTGGCCAGCTGTAGCCATGGAGCAGTATCTACATATATTTTCCTACCAGCAGCACTGAATAAACAGTTCTGGGAGCCATTTCCCAATTTGAATCTTAGAATAAAGGAAAAGTTAGTCATTGGCAAGATGCAAATTAACCCGGCATCCTTGTTGGCACTGACAGCCTCTCAGGGCTCGCTCTCCTTCTCTCTCTCATCCCTATCATCACCTTCATCATCTCCGATGTTTTCCTTGGGCCTTCTTACAGTGGTCAGTGTCTACAAACCCTAACCTTTCTGTTCATTGTAAGATCTGCTTTTTGCAAAGCATTAGGAATTAATTTCCACTAAGGTGTGGACCTCTCTCTAAGGGCAGCTGATAGTGAATAACTCATACAAACAAAATAGCGAGGTTTTGAGTAGTGAAATTGCAAATACCAATTATCAAGTGACGTGTGTACAGGAACAAGTTTGGGCAAGGTCTAGGCCAAGAGTTTGAGGGGTGTGCCCCTTTCCTGGCAAAGTGCCTTACAAAGTTTGGCCACTCATTCTTGGACCGGACAGTGCTTTTTGTAAAGGGAATGGCAGAGGGAAGAAGGGAGGGAAGATGGTAGACAGGACTACCACTCCAGAACCATGAAACAGTTTCCTCCTCATCTCTGTTTTCTCTTAGGTGTGATTCCATAAAGGCCAGAACTGAAGTACAAAGAATAAAATTCAGAAGCGATCACCTAATTGTCTCATTAAAATCTGACTTAGGTAAGTATCTATCCAAATGCTACTACCATTACTTTCTCCGATTTAAAAAAGTGACAGAATGAGTATAAGGGCCCATACTGCTTATTCGTTTCGATACAACCTTAATTTGTAGCTCTGACTGTCGTCTAATAAAATCAGGCTGGGTTTTGGGGTGGGCAAAAGGAGAAACTTTATGAGAAGAAAGTTAAAGCAGGCATCGAAAACAGATAAACAGGATCTACACAGGCCAATGAACTTCAGTCCTAGACTTCTAAGGAGACCCCATACGGCAGACAACCCTTCAGTAAGAGGCACCTTGTTTTCACGGTGCCTCAAGACAGGGAACAAAGGTAAGAAGTCCACTGCCTACTGCTTTCTCAGCTCCACACTTTCCATAGGGCCATCATTTGCTCCCTCTAGCCTCTCAAATGTAATTCTGTGCTCGGGCACTTGTGGGGGGCAGGCAGCTCACAGTCTTAATATTCTTTATTAAACTCAAATAAAAACACAAAAGGAGAGGCAGCCTGGAGAGCTTCCTCACGGCAGGGGGTCCATCTCTTAGAAAAATGACCTGCTATTTGCTTTGTCTTGTGTCTTCCCTATTAGAGGCTCCCAGAGTGCTACTTGGCATCATCTGTAATCATACATCCCCAGGAGAACCCTGTAAGAGTGTTTGTTTTTTGTTTTCTGTTTTTTAATGAAAAGATCGGGGCCACTGAGGATGGGGAGGAGAGGAAAGGGAGAGGCTGTAATGTGTGTATTATGTTTGATAAGAAGATAGAAAGAATGCATTCTTAAACTTCATGTTTCATATGCATAAACGGAATAAGCTAACCCATTAAAACTTTAATTCTGTGCTCTCAAAAATGTTTTACTGAAAGTACTAGGTAAATATATGTCCATTTCTGGTGAACATTCTATACGACAGCAAGGCACTTCCAAATAGCTTATATCAAGGGACAAAACTCCTCCCACCAATGACATTTTGAAAGGGACTTTGCAAACAAGTCTGTCCTCTGTCTCCATTACCTATCTATGGTATCTACACCACAGAACTTCGGGAGCTCATCAATGCTAAATAAAGGTAACATGGTAATCCAACATAAGTGATCTTTTCGTCTCCAGGGTCTGTCTCCTCCTCAGCTCCAGATTCATTTCATTAAATGGGCTAATCTCTTCCATTCCTGTGCCTGATCCCTGTTTATTCATTTATTCATTCAATACATATTTATGAGCAGGCCCTGAATATTCAATTGTGAATAAAACAGAAAGGTTTGCTAACTTCACAAAGTTTATATTTGAGTTGGGAAGACAGGCAATAGACAGGCATAAATGAGTGTGTGTGTGTGTGTGTGTGTGTGTGTGTGTATTATTTTTTGTACTATACATACAAAGGGAAAAGAGGCAGGTGTCCTTAGACAAATGGAGACAGAGATAACTGCTTTAACTTTCTTGCTTCTCAGAACTGGCAGTCAGACAAGGCCTCTCTGGAAGATGAGAAACAGCCAGAGGGGAAAATACTTAGAGAAAAAGCAGATATATAAAGATCCTAACCCTGGCTTTTGTCTTGTTCTGATATCTTAGCCCTCCCTGCTTTGTTTTTGCTGGTACCCACGTGACTGTCAGAAACAACTGGAATCAGGTCTGAAAACCAGCAGTATGTACAGGGTTTGCTCCTTGCCTGCAGACTTCTCTGTTGCTTCCTCTCTATCTGTCTGCCTACCTGCTGTGGCCTTGACTACACTTTCTTGTGTCTCCAATGATTCTGCTTCCAATTCCAATGTGTGGATTTTCTCCCTATACCACCAGGCAATTCACCGACACTAGCTGTGTTTTCTACAGTTTAATTCAATTCTGACACTATTTACTCAGAGATATCTCACACAGGCTAAGGGCTAAGTTCCCCAAGACCACCCCCACTACAGAGGTCAATTACAAGTCCAGGTTGTCACCTGTGTTTCTGACCGACTGGCTTCCCATGACCCCTTCCTTCCCTTTGGTTCTATTAATTAACTAGAATGGCTCATAGAGCCAGAGAATTATTTTGTTTACTAGATTACTGGTTTAATGTTTAAAATAGAGGGAGAGAGAGATGCACAGGGCAAGTTATATGGGAAGGGGCATGGAGCTTCCATGTTCTCTCCAAGAGGCAACCTACTATCCCAGAATATCCATCTACATGTTCACCAACCCAGAAGCTCTTCAAAGCTAGACCTTTGGGTTTTTATGGAAGGTTCATTGCGTAGTCATGAATGATTAAATCATTGGCCATTGGTGATTGATCTCAATCACCAGCCCCTCTCCCCTCCTGGGAGATCTGGGGGTGGAACTAAAAGTTCTAGCCCTGGAATCACATAGTTGGCTCCACTGGCCACCAGCTCCCATTCGAGGTACAGTCCGAAATAGCCTCATCAACATAACAAAAGATGACTATTGCTCTCGGGATAAGAAATTCCAAGGATTTTAGGAGCTCTGTGCCAGGGCAGAGACAAAGACCAAATATACATCAATTACCTATGTTTGTTGGCCTGCCTCACACTGTGAGTCCCACTCCACCCAGCCTTTCAGAACTTCCCCGATGCTGTATTTATGGACTGCACCAACTCCTCAGATCTGATGCAGGAAGCAATTCTTGTAACACTAGCCATTATCTTCTGACTTGTGCTGTGATTTACACTTTACCATCAGACTTTGCTTTTTTTTTCACTAAAAAGAAACAAAAAACCCTTATTCAATTGTCAACCAGTCTAGGCAATTTTACCTTGGTCAAGTCCTTCATGAATGGCACTCTTGCCATCTGTACCCTCACTCCACGGATGAAATCTAAATAAAGTCCAATATGTCCATTCAAGGAGACAATTAATACCATTTTTCAAAATCAAGTGAAAGTCACAGGTAGGTTTTTATGAGCATGTGTTCCGGAGTCAGGCTGGCAGCTTCGATTGTGGCTCAGCTATTTACTAGCCATGTGGGACATTGGGAAAAATACAACATTTTTCTGTCTCACTTTTCTCACCTGTAAAATGTGGTGATAATATTTACCTCACAGGGTAGTTGGGATGGTCAAATTTTAAAAAACACACATAAAAAACTTAAAACAGTATCTAGCCCATAGTAAGTATTCCCCGATAATATTATCTAGAGCTACAAAGGAAAATAAATTGGTAATTGCTTATAAAATTCAGCATTGGCCCAAGAAGCATAGGGAAAAAAAACTATAAATACTAAAAATCTAGATAGATCAAAATATATCCAGGTGAAGGCTGAACTGCTAATAAATTTTACGTCAAAATTTTCCTTAAATTTATTCAAATCTAATATAGGGCTAATATCACTGTGGTGAAAGGCTAGATACCCTTGACTTCTGGAAAGGAAAAAATGTGGGGGTCCAACAAATTGAGTAGATTATTTTCCTCTTTGACCTCCTCCCTTAGCCTGTTTTTCTTTCATTGTCAATTCAGAGGTTTTCACTGGATGATCCCTTAGCTCAGAGATTATTTATTTCTAGACATTGAACAATGTCAAAATTCTGTGTTGAAGGCACTGAATAATTCAAGTACAAAACAGTTGCTTTCCTAAACAACCTCATTTATCCCTTAAAGGTGTATGACATAGACATGTAAGAATCTGAATAGCAGCATATGACAATAGCACACGGCTCGGCTTGAATTTGTTACATGAACAACAAATGGATCTTACTGTGACATGGAAAGACTTCCTCTAGGACATGGAAATTAGATCGGGACACAGAAGCCATAAGTTTAGGCTGTTTGTTTTTCCAAAAGCACACAGCCAGTTTAAAACGCTGATTGCATAGGAACATGACTGCCAACCTCAGCCAGCTACAGATTCCTGTCATTAGTAATAAATGACCATGGCAGTCCTAGAAATGAATAGCATCCAGATAGAGAGGACGGCTCCATTCCAGATGATGTTTGTTTATGTTCAGCAATGAGAGCCCAGCTGCTGGTCTTCAGGAAATGTGGCCTTTTCCCACTGGACTTCAGGAACTGTGGCCTTTCCTTAAAGAAACTGCCCTCAAGAAACTAGATTCATAGGAACTAAAAGAGATGGACCTTGCAAAGCTGTGTCAGAGGTGCCACATAAAATTGCAACCCCCACTGGCTCAACCTGACATCCTGCTCATCATGGCCTGAGTCCTGGCAGCATTCATTCAATTCATTCATTCAATAAGTGAGGATCTGCACTGGGACAGCCACAGGCTGAAAAAAGAGAAAAGGAAACATTCCTGACTCCAGGCAATCATCACAACTTACATTTGGGTTGTAGACCCAAACCTTTCTTTTCAAAAACTTTATTTCCGAGACCTTCAAATCAGCAAGGAATTAAAATAGTATGAGATCATGGGGGTGAGGGAAAGATGGTTAAAAAAAATGGGAAAAGGGAGCTCTAGTTGGAAACTGGTAGAAGCTCATGTGGGAAGTAACATCAACCTCCAGTGTTGCATTCCTGGATTAGGGGGTGGTGTTGTGAAGGAGAGGGTCGCAGGATGCATTTCTAACATCAGTGTCGTTTGTATCCTACTTTCCCATATCCACTCCTCCATACAAGTTCTGGGGTGGACTTGTAGTCCAGGGAATTTGTCATGGGTAGAAGGTGGAATTGGTTGGGAAGGTACTTCCCTTCCAATGTTTCATTCCAAGAAACAAACAAACAAAAAAAAACACACTTTTTGAGAAAATTATCCTAAGTGTCCTGGACAGAGGCAACTTTAGCAGCCTCTTGGATCTCTAAATTTGAAAGCCACTTGATTTGATGGTCATTAACATCAGATTTGAGAACAGATGAGTGACTTCTGAGGAGAGTTGAAGGTAAAGAACCCTAGATGCCTGGTGAAGCCAGTTCCTGCTCCCTAAGCTCTGGAAATATCCTAGAGAAGAAGCGGCTTGGAAGCTTCTGGGTGCTTGGAGTAAAACAAACCCCAGGCCTCACCCCAAAAATGCCAAATCCATTTCAAGGCACAAAGAGTGGTGACTCACATTGTAAGGATCCAAAAGCCATGTCCACAATAACCAGCATGAGCCTCCCTGGAATATCAGCTCTGCCGACCAACATGGAACCTTGGCACAACCCTAGGCAAAGTGGTGGGGCATAAAGCTCAAATGACCTAATGAGAAATTTCCCACCAACTCAGCAAGGCAGGTTTGGAAATTATATCGATTAAATTAATTTAAGAAAATAAATAAAAGTCATGTTTCTTGCCAACTGAATTCATGGACTGGGAATCGTATCCATTCCCAAAAATGATGAAGAAAATGAAAGGGAAGGGTTCCACTTTCTCTGAGTCAAGATCCAGATATTACTAACATCCAAATGACATATTTTCCTGACCGCTGGAACTACACACACACACACATTTTTTTTTTTAAAAAAGCAAAATTAAATTCATTCCAAAAGGTGATTTTTTAAAATAAGTAATTGGGAGGTTCATTTAACAGCATCTCTCAGTCTTTAGAACTGATGGAAATGCATCATTCCATTGATGTTATTGTTGGCATTTTCTTGGTGACACTGGACCAGATGCAATTGCCTTGTGGGCTTTAAAATCACACAGAACCAAAAGCAAGTGAGCTCAGAGGGGGTTCACAGACTGCCTGACAACCTCCGGAGGACTTCCTGCACTGGACAGGGTCAGACCCACTGTATTGGATTACACTTAGCAGGGCCCAATACAGCCTTTAAAACTCTACCTTTTCTTTTCCTGATAGTGTGACCTATTAAAGTGCCCTAACAGCACAAGTCATCAGCTGCATGTATGCTCCAAAGGAGATAACACTGCAAGTAAGAGAACTGGGCTATCTGGCTTTATCACATTTAATGTACCTTTTGAAGTTGAAAACAAGATTATCCTGTAAATGCTTGGCAAGCCAAGGTTAATCCAAATCTTCATAAGGAAACATAAAAGGACATCCTTAACACTTAGTATCGGCTCATGGTTTTGTGTTATTACTTCAAGAGGTGAATTTGGTACTTTTGTGGTGAAACTCATAAAATCACTATTCTAAATGATGTTCCACTAGTTGCAACAAGGAGGCATTTTTCTTCCATAAAGTGCCTGCATTGGTGTTTTTTATATTAAATCCACTGAAGATTTTGAATAGTGTAGCCTCAGCTTTGACTTAAAACTTTAAACCATGGTTTATGGCAATAAATCTCCAACAGTGACCATAGTGTTGATGGTGTGATTTTTGCTGGAGAGCATGTTTCTAGGTGGATGGATATCTTTGTCTTGCACAATAGTAAGTCAGCATGTCCTACTTCCCCAAAGCCTAAGGCCTCTTTGTGATTCCATGTGCAGGAGAAACATGGGACAATGAACCTGAAAGATAAAGAAGGCCGGTGCTAAATGAAGAGTTCATTTCTTATTCATGGGCCATTCTGATCCTGATTATTATATCAGAATCAGAGGAGACTGGAACTAAGGAAGACCTCTTACATGATATGTAGACATGGTAGAACTTCATATTTAATTTATTAAATCATAAAATATATTGGAATAATATTGAGTAGATATGTCTGGTCTGTTGATGTAAAGACCTTACATTTCTCAACTAGGCATGACTTACATATTTTCTTGCTAATTTTAAACTATACTTCCAGAAATATCTGATAAAATGATTTAATCTATTTGTATGTTTGTCCATCATCTAAATACATATACACCTCAAAAAAGACAAGCAACTTATAACTCAAAACACTGTTTTAAATGTACCTGGAATTTAATTTATAGGTGTGACTGAGTGATACCATAAAAAGGTCACTACCTGGGAAAGAAGAGTTCGTTATTACAGTTTCCATGAAGAGGATGCATAGTGTACCAGGCAAGCGGCATGAAGAGGCACCAAGTTGTCCAGAAGACAGAGGAGTCGGGGGAAAGCATGGGCGGGAGCCACTATCACTGTGGTGCTGGGAAATTGTTAGATGGGACACCCTATTGGGCAGGAATTAAAAAACAGATGTTGAGGTTTGTGCTGAGAGTTTTTGATATTATTTTTATGCATCTATGAAAACACAGGAATGGTATAGATATAAACAACTTTGGTTGTTGGTTTGGCCCATGCTTCCCAGATGCCAAATCATTAA
>VMDR010034116.1:0-11153 GCA_007922815.1 Macrotus californicus
ATAATGATCAGAAAAAGAAACTAAGAAAACAATCCCATTTACAAGTGCTTCAGAAAAGGAAAAAAGTACCTTGGAATAAATTTAACTAAAGAGATAAAAGACCTGTACTCAGAAAATTATAGGACACTGATAAAAGAAACTGAAAAAGATACAAATAACTGGAAACATGTATCGGGTTCATGGTTAGGAAGACTTAACATCATTAAAATGTTCATACTACCCAGAGCAATCTGTAGATTCAATGCAATTCCTAACAAGAGAATAAATGGTATTTCACAGAACTAGAATATTCCAAAAATGTATGTGCAACCACAAAAGAGCCCGAATAGCCACAGCAATCTTGAGAAGGAAGAACAAAGCTGGAGGAATCACGCTACCTCACATCAAACTGTACTACAAGGTCACAGCAATCAAAACAGCCTGGTACTAACATAAAAACAGACACATAGATCAATGGAACAGAACAGAGAGCCCAGAAATAGACCCACACCTTTATGGTCAATTAATATTCGAGAAAGAAGGCAAAAATATACAGTGGGGTAAAGATAGTCTATTCAATAAATGATGTTAAGAAAATTGTACAGATGCGTGCAAAGAAATGAAAGCAGATCACCTTCTTACACCATACACAAGAATAAACTCAAAATGTGGAGGGTGGCAGGAAGACAGTGTAGGAGAGAGCAATGGGGAAAAAGGCAGGACAACTGTAACTGAACAGCAATAAAAAAAACTCAAAATGCATTAAAGACTTAAATGTAAGACCTGAAACCATAAAAATCCAAGAAGAAAACATAGTAAAATCTTAGATACTTGTTGTAGCAGTATTTCTTGACATGTCTCTTCCTAAAAGGGAAACAAAAGTGACTACAACAAACTAAAATGTTTTTGCATAGCAAAGGATGATAGAAGGAGACTTGACTTTGGATGGTAAACACACAATACAATATACAGATAATGTAATATAGAATTGTACACATGAAACCCATATAATTTTATTATCCAATGTCACCCCAATAAATTCAATGAATAGTTTTTAAAAAATGGTTACATTTTAAGTTGCTATTTAAGTAACTTCATAATATCCTAATTTTTTTTTTTAATTTTCCTTTATTGATTCCAGAGAGAGAAGGGAGGGAAAAAGAGAGGGAGAGAAACATCAATGTGAGTGAGAAACATTAATTGGTTGCCTTTTGCACATGCCCCAACTGGGGACCAAACCCCGCAACCAGGCATGTGCCCCCACAAGGAACTGAATCCACGGCTTTTTGGTTTGTGGGTCGATGCCCAACCAAATGAACCACACTGGCCAGGGCACATCCTAGATTTTTGCCTCTTGGCTTGCAAAACCTAAATTACTTAATATTGTACTTCACTCTTAAAAAAAGTTTGCGGATTTCAGAGATAGACTGTTCAAGAAACAAAAAAAGAGGGCACAAATCACCAGCATTAGCAATGATAGAAAGATGAGGAAAAAGAACAAGTTTTACGTATAATGGTGCTCGATGACCAGTATAGAAACAAATAAAAAGAATATAATGCAGAAAAAATAAAGACTAATAAGGGAATATTATCAATTTATGCCAAAAACTTTCCAACTTTGATAAAATGCACACATTTCTTGAAAGACAAAATTGCCAAAATGGACTCAAGAAAAACAGAAAACTGCCCTGGCTGGTGTAGCTCAGGGGATTGAGTGCGGGCCTATGAACCAAAGGGCTGCAGGTTCGATTCCCAGAAACGGCACATGCCTGGATTGCAGGCCAGGTCCCCACTGTAGGGCATGTGAGAGTCAAACACATAGAAAGAAAAAAAATACCAATTTGAACAAATTCTTTCAGAAAATAGAAGAAAGGAAAACCGTCATTTTATGAGGCCATTACCCCAATTCTAAAACCAGGGAGACATCACAAGAAAACTATGCACTAATATCCTTCATGAACAGCTGCACAAACCAGCAGCAATAAAATAGCAAATCCAAACAGCAATGTATAGAAAAGATAGAGTATCATGAAATGGACTCTATCCCAGGAACTTAGTGTTGATTCACCATCTGAAAATAACTGATATGCCATTATTAATGGGATAAGGGAGAAAAATATCATTGTTTCAAAAGATATAAAAGAGCAGTTCACAAAGTTCAGTAACTATTTATGATAAAAACTCTCAACAAAATAAAAAGTTAAGAAAAATCCTCAACCAACTAAGGCAGCTATTTTCAACCTCTTTCATCTCATGGCACATACGAACTAATTACTGAAATTCTGCAACACATCAAAAAAATATATTATTTGCAGATCTGACAAAACAATTGGTATAATTTTGACTGATTTATACTAATAATAATAATAGTAGTAGTAGTAGTAATTAT
Organism: Macrotus californicus; assembly: GCA_007922815.1. Taxonomy (NCBI): domain Eukaryota; kingdom Metazoa; phylum Chordata; class Mammalia; order Chiroptera; family Phyllostomidae; genus Macrotus; species Macrotus californicus. The sequence continues at coordinate 2,369 of VMDR010034116.1, forward strand.
GTACCCTTTCCCCCTGCCCAAAGTGACTTTTTTAAAAAATCAGGTGCTTATACTAATATATAAGGATTTCTGGTACCAAGAATTAACCAGTTAGAGACAACTTTATTATGCCATGTAACCAATTAGATGCAACTCTATGACATGACCTATACATTTATGGTTCAAGAGCCAAGTCTGACAGCACGTGGATGGACTTCCAGTCTCCAGAATTACGAGAAATAAATGTCTGTTGTTTAAACCAAAAAAAAAAAAAAGACAGGGCATTCATACAAGAGCTATTGTAGTGTTGGCTTTTGTCGTTTTTTTTTCTTTGATAATCTAAGGGAAAAGAGGTCAGTGCAAGTGACTAAATAGTCAGGTACTCCTATTTTAAAAATTCTTTTGGCACATCAGTTGAAAATTTGCTGAACTAAGACACAGGAGAAAATTTCCTTGACATGGTACCAGTAAGCTACCTCAAAACATACAGGGAACATCCTACTTAATGGAGAAAAACGATCTCCCAAGGATCAGATATGAGGAAAGGGCTTCTACTCTCACCACTTCCACTCACCTTTTTGTGGAACCAAAGTAATCAATGTAAGAAAGCAAGAAAAAGAAATAAAAGACATGCAGACTGGAAAGAGATAAACTGTCCTTATTCATACATGATATGATTCTGTATGTAAAAAATTCAAAGAATAAAAACCCCACCTACTAGAACTAATAGTGAATTGGTACATACAGAATATATGCGGTCTGGAGAAGTCCAGCCATTATTAATACAACAAGAACAGATTGCACAACATCGATGTGACCTGGCAGCCGAGAGTGGACTGGAATGTGCATGTGTGAACGACAACGACTTCACTGTACCAGTCAGTGGGGGTGGTGGGCACCACTGAGTAAACACGTGTACTGTGTGGCTGTCACATTCAAAATGACTGAGCGAGAGCAATGAATCTGCATCAAATGTTGCCTGACGCTTGAACATTCCCCTCTGCAGAAACTATTCAGATGATTCAGAAGGCTGCAGCTCTGGGCAACTGGTGACTGGCAGCTTCCTCCCAACAACGCACACACTCGTGCATCACCTCTCGTGCAGTTTTTTGCAGACACCAAATCAGCCAGGTGATCAGCCCCCACACAGCCCAGATTTGGAGCCCTGTGACTTCTGGCTTTTCCCAAATCTAAAATCACCTTTGAAAGGGAAGAGATTTCATACCATCGATGAGATTCAGGAAAACATGACAGGGCAGCTATGGTGGCTGGGAGAACTGTGTGAGGTCACAAGGTGCCTACTTTGAAGGGGACCGAGGCATCTTTGTCCTATGCACAATGATTCTTGTATCTTCTTCAATAAATGTCTCTAGTTTTCATAGTACATGGCTGGATACCTTCTAGACAGACCTCGTAAGATGAATATACAAAAATCAATTGTATTCCTATACACAAATAATACCCGAGGAAATAACTAACAGAGCAAAACTTTTTTGGCTAGTAGGAAGAACTAGGTACACTAGAGATGGGTAGGGTAGAGAATCCCATTCTGTTGGTTTTCATTACTCTTTGATTTAAAGTTATATAGATAGTAGTTTTTAAGCTTAATTACAAGTAGAGGCCATTTTTAAATAAAATTTTATATGAAACCCTACAACACATCATAAAGTAGAGTTGAATTAAAACAAGAGTAAGAGCTTAAAACTCAATTTCTCTCATTCTAAGTTAACCTGGCAGAACTCTATTGCGTTTTCGACACTTCTGAAACTGGTTGAACAGGCTTCCAGTCAAGGGGGCAGACAGGTAAACGTGGTACTCACATCCTCCCACAACCACGTCAAAATTACAACCAAACTTCCTAACAACCATCATCGAGAAATGCCTGAAATCCAGCTGAACAGAAGCTCTATACCTAAGGATAAAAAGCAGCAGCCACAGAGAGACTGAGAGGAGGGGCAGATACTCAATGCAGGCTTGTGTCCCACAGTCACATGTAGTGACTAAAAATCAGGAGAGATATCGTAGCTGTGGATGTCCCTCCTGAGGAGCAAGGAGTCCCAGCTCCACACCAGGACCCCAGCCTAGGGCTCCAGTGCCAAAAACAGCCGTCCCCATAACTTCTGGCTGTAAAAACCAGCTGGTATTGTGGCTGAGTGAGACAAAGGGCTCCCAGAGTCCTAGGTGTTCCTCTAAAAGGGCTCACATGCAAAGTTACTCAGATTCACTGGCGCTGAGCTCCAGTGCTGGGGCAGCAACCAGTGCAAAGGCACCAGGAACATACAAGGAGAAACTAGCTTTGAGGGGCCAGCTTTCTACTAGACAGAAGTGTTGGCAGGGGCCACTGTTCCTTTGCTGGGCTCTCCCCCAACAGAGCCAGCAGAAGGCACCATAGCTGAGTCTCCATCACTCTAGCTAACTTTGCCCTGCCCTGGTGATTCCCAGAGACAACCACCCACCCCACTGTCAGACCCATCCAAGCTCTTTCCAGTGGCTTTTCCATACAAACACCTGTGTTGTCTTATGCTACAGCCTTTCCTAAAAACTCTCAAAGATTAACAAACCTCCAACAAACAGCATCTGGCTTTGGTGTGCCCCGTACCTCTTGTTAAGTGGCCCCAGGCCCAGCACTAGTGGGAGCTGGCTTTGTTCACAGCTTGGCCTAACCTGGGCATCTCTAAGCCCAGCACAAGTAGCAGTCACCTGCAAAACTTCATAGCTCTTATCAGGTGGCCACAGGAAGGTCACAGCTGATTTTCGCCTGCACTTCCCAGGGGCTCTCTATGTGGCCTGTTCAGATCACCCGAGGGGGCACTACACACACTAGCAGCACATCTAAGGGGTGGACTCCTCAGGCACCAGAGCCCTGCTGAAGTGCTCCAGGTGGTAGGCCTCTGCACAGCAGCTCCTCCACTGTGGTCACAGCCAGTCCTCTAAGCCGATCGGCCTGGGGGGTGGATCCCTCCCACTGACATGTCAGTAACGGAGTCTGAACTACAACAAGAGGGAGAACAGTCCACACTGGGTAGTACCTGGAGTGCCCAGATCAGGTGACCAGGAAGGCTATGCTACTAAGCCCTACAGGGAACCTACTATATAAGGCCATTCTACCAAGACCGATAGACACAGCAGCTCTACCTAATTCATAGAAACAAACAGTGGGGGCAGCCAAAATGAGGAAACAAAGAGAAGCAAGCAATCTACCAGACACATAGTTCAAAACACTGGTTATTAAAGATGCTCAATGATCACAGTGAGAACTTTAACAAAGAGACAGACAACAAAAATGTAACCAGAAACAAAAAGAAAGAGTCAAAAATGAAGATACACGAACTGAAATGAAGAAGCAGAGATTCATATCAGTGATTTGGAGTAAAAAGAAGCAGAAAACACCTAATTTGTAGTGCAGAAAGAAAAAAAGAATAAAAAAAAAGAGGACAGGGTAAGGCATAGATAGGTGACAAACACAAGGCCCACAGGCCAAATCCAGCCCTCCACCTTGTTTTATCCGGCCTGGCATCTTGGGTCTACCCGGCAGCAGCACCGAGCTCTCACTTAACTGTTAAGGAGCAGTTACATTTATACAGTCCTAAACTAAATTCAGCCCTTTGAAGGCAACCACAAGGCTGATGTGCCCCTCCCCATCCCATGAAAATGAGTTTGACACCCTCGTGTAAGGAGCCTGTGGGACAACTTCAAGTGTACCAACAATTGCATCATGGCGGTGCCAGGAGAAGAAAGACAGAGCAAGAAACTGAAAACCTATTTTAAAAAATAATGACAAAAAGCTTCTCTAACTTGGTGAAGGAAATAAAACACAAGGCCAAGAAGTGCAGAGTCCCAAACAAGATGAACCCAAAGAGGCCCACACCAAGACACATCATAATTAAAATGTCAAAGGTTAAAAACCAAGAGAGAATCTTAAAAGCAGCAAGAGAAAAGTAGTAATCTACAAAGGAGCCCCCATAAGACTGCCCACTGATTTCTCAAAAGGAACTTTGCAGGCCAGAAGGGAATGGCAAAAAAGATTCAAAATGATGAAAAGTAAGGACCTACAACAAAGATTACTCTACCCAGCAAAGCTGTCATTTAAAATGGAAGATCAGAAAAGAGCTTCTCAGATAAGAGCTAAAAGACCTCATCATCACAAAACCAGTATTACAAAGTGAAATGTTAAAGGGTCTTCTTTGAGGAAAAAAAAGACCAAATAACTGAATAATAAAATGGCAATAAATACATACCAATCAACAATTACTTTTAATGCAAATGGATTAAATGCTCTAATAAAAAAACAAAGGGTGACTGAATGGATAACAAAATAAAACCCTTACACATGCTGTCTACAGGAGACTCAATTCAGATCAGAAGACACACATGGACTGAAAGTAAAGGGATGGAAAAAGATATTTCATAAAAATGAAAACAAAATAAAAACTGTGGAAACAATACTTATAGCAGACAAAATAGACTTTAAAACAACAGCTATAACAACAGACGAAGAAGGACCCAGCAACTCTACTTCTGGGTATCTATCTGAAGAAACCCCAAACACCAAACTGGAAAGACATGTGCCCCATACACTCCCTGTAGCACTATTCACAACAGCCAAGATAAAGAAGTGCAGACACACAATGAAGTCTGACTCAGCCATGAAAACACAGAGCCCTGCCCTGTGTAACAACATGCACTAAGTCAAACAGAGGAAGACAAATGTCAGATGATTTCATTCATATGTGGGACCTATAAAACAAAATAAATGAACAAGCAGAACAGAAACAGACTCACAGGGACAGAGAACATTTGACAGTTACCAGATGGGAGGAGATTTGGGGGAATGGGTGAAAAAGGTGAAGAGATTAAGTAGTACAAATTGGTTGTCACAGAACAGTCACAGAGATGTAAAGTACGGCACAGGGAATATAGTCAATATTCTAATAATTGTGTTTGTATGCTGTCAACAACATTCTAGTAACTATGTCTGTGTGGTATCAGACGGGTACGAGATTTAACAGGGCAATCAGGCCATAAATTATATAAATGTCTAATCACTATGTTATACACTCTGAAAAATTTTTAATTATTAAAAATAAATGATTGAACTATTACTAAGATGATATAGATGTTCTCTTTTTTAAAAATTACCTCAAGTATATATGATATATAGGTCTGTTGTGTAAGAGTCACAGCAATCATCCAGGTGAGTGCGTCTATGTGGACGCAGGGTACAAGACACAAAGAAGTAATGCCTACCTCCCGTTTGCTCCCGGGGGGGAACTTTGTAATAAGTAACTTGTTCTGACACCACAGGATTGAGACGCATTCACCTACACCATATTTATTATAAATGCTACTCCTACTCTTTTCTACTACAAGGTATAATAAAAGAGGAAGGGGAAATACATACACAGGTGTAAAAAGCCTGCGCCAGAGCCACTGAGGCCGGATACAGAATGCGCAAGTTTTTTGATTTTTACAGAGGAAACACAGGGCATGTACATAATTACATAATATTCCTAGAGTGGTCTAGGGAAGCACCCTATACTTGTTTAGAAACATTAAGAATTCTACAATGAGTTCTACTGTCAATATTCTAAGAGAGAAAAATGTTTTAAGTATAATAAAGACAACTGCATCACAACTCTGAGTTGGGTTTTACAGTCAAAGGAGTTTCCATGGAAATCTTGGTTCCCAGGTGTTGGGATTTGGGAATAGTGAACCTAGTACTGCAATATAAGCATGAGGCTCAAAATATGTGAACCTATCAAAGAAGAAGAAGAAACAAAACCTACTCTATTTCTTTTAGGTTGCTGCTGCAGACACATGGTGGCCTTTGAACACACAGTAATGTACAGCTATGTGCTACTACTTCCCCATGCTGCTTACACAACTTGGGCAAATTTCTATCCTGAAGAGAATGAAAGTAAAATACAAAGACAATTCTAGTTTTCTTCAGAAAATTATTTCAGGATGCTGCCAGCAGCAGATCATTAACTTTTAGCCCATAAACAAAACCCTGCATGAGAAGATGTCCTTCCTTACTCACCACACTTAAAAACACTGGGTGTGAGGCAAGAGACCTTTCTTGACCGCTGGTCTCAGAAGTGTGCAATTTGGTTAGTACCAGAAGTTACTGCCTACATCTGGTATTCACACTTACTGTGGAAAACGGGCTCACTCCAGACTCAGACATGCAGTTACGGTTGACCTAAAACCCCTAGAGAATTATCTGCTTTTGTAAGGTAACTCCCAACAACTGATGAGTGGTCACGGTATTTAGACACTTTGAAAACACATGAGAAGAGTGTGCGGAAACAGGCCGACAACGCACAGAAGACACTTTCCGTTCATCCGCACATCGGCATGATCTACGCATCATGTCGCAGAGTGTTACTGCACTTACTTGAGACTGTTAAGAAGAGAATCATGCCATCCTAATTATCATACATAAAACTCTGTTAGGTGTATTATAAAAGATCCCCGAGTTTCAAGTGGCCTGCTCTTTCTGGTTCTGGTCCATAGCTTTAGAGAACTTGAAAACTTTTAGGAACATATCACATTATAGTAGAAATACCCCTATACAAAGAAACTCAGAAAATCCTTTCAAATATCCTAGTACTTTTTAGGAGACTAAGTTCTTTTTTTGTCTTTCTTAGTAAAGAAATAATTCACTATGTTCCATAAAGCTATCTTTAATATTCTTGAAGCATAACATTTTTCTGTCAAAGAACTACCACAACCACCTCTCTCATTAACATTATAGTCAAAAGTAGCCAACAAATTACTGACCTCCTGTATCCCAAGGCAAAGATAATAGATGCTGTCGGGTGCGTAACTCTCCCCATTCGGCCGGCGAATCTCATTGACAAAATGAGCTAGTCCATAGTTAAGCTCAGCCGTGGTGTGAGACAGCAGATCCTCTTTTAACTTTACTGATTTAGCTAAAAAAATAAAATAAAAAATTAGCAACTGCTATTATTTACTGTCTTAAAATTAAGAAACTCCCTAAAATTAATTTATTCTATGTTAACAACTTAAAAGCTAAATTTAATTTTAAAAAATAAAAGGTAGTTAATAACAAAATTCTTGCTTCTAAACAGGGCGCAGGGGAAACAAAATCAGAGCACGTACGAGATTTCAGCTCATCTAATTCCAGGAGGTCTTCATCAAGCTGCCTGGTTCTGACCCAGTGCTTCCACGCGTTCACACCGTACGTGTACTTGAAAGGAAAGCTGCACTCTGAATTATCAGAGCTGTCGTCATGAGACTGGTACCCTGACACAGCTTTTCTCTTGGCTCCCTAATAGGAAAACACCACTGTAAGTGTCCTTTTGTTTAAAATCTATAGTATTTCATGATTCTGTGTAAGCCATCAATCAAAAAATGCAAATTAAAGAAGTATACCTATATGGTTAGAATGGACTGCTTTCCTGAATCTGAGAACAGTCACCTATAACATGCCTTGAAATGTGCTTCCAGGAATGCCATATTTCTACATAAACCACTGCGTACAATAAAATTTTATTAACTCCTGCTGGGAGTCACTGATGAGAAAGTAAGTATGATGCAATAAACTAATAATCTGAAATGAGAGGATTGTAAATATTAATGTAAGAGAAACTAAAGAACCTTTCAATAATCCACCATATAGGGAGGGAATGACCCCTCAACTACTTTTCACTTTCTTGATGGCACTGTTTGCTGTACCAAAGTTTTAAATTTTGATGTAATCCAATTATCTTCTTGCCATTTTCCTCCTTGTGCTTCTGGTGTCATATCCAAGGAACTATGCCTAACCAAAGATAATTAAGACTGAGGCCTATGTTTTCTTCTAAGAGTTCTGTAACTGAGCTCTTGCATTTAGGCCTACGGCCTATTTTGAGTTGGCCCTTTCTGTGGTGTCAGGTGGGGTCCACGTCATTCTGCACAGTGTGCTCGCTCCTTTTCAGTCTCTCTCTTTCGGGGGGAATTTGTGAGAGCCATCTTTCTTTCTTTTTTTTTTTCCTTTCTTTCAACCACACTTTATGTTGGAAATCAGAAACAGAAAGTTGTTGATGAAATATTTAAAACAATTATGCGTGTTAATACAATCAGATCGGTCTACCTGAATCAGTATTAAAGGCTGAGATGTCTATGTGTTGGCATGCTTAACAGAAACCAGATATAATCAACTGTGTACTCCAACCTCACTGATTAGTCTCATCAAAACATGACGACAGAAAACACAGCTCCCTAGAAAACAGTCTCACTTCTTGTCAAAGAATTGAGTTTACCTGCAACTACATCAATCTTTTACGTCAACCTTTTATCAATAGAAAACTGAAAACAAAAACTAAGCGGCAATAATATTCACTCCTCTTTGAAGTTACGATTAAAACGGGGACATTTTTATTACCTAGAAATGAAGTAATGAAGAGTCTAGCTCTTAAAAGTCTTTTTAAATCTAGAAAACAAAGTATCTTCCCATAGACACAGGCACAACTGAAAACCACTGTATCCTTACTCTATACCTGTACAGAAATATTACTGTACAGAGATATTAACCAAATGTAAAAATACTACTAATTTTATACCTTTTTTTTAGATCGAGGTCTAGGCTGTTCCTCATATTCTTCTCCAAAAACAGGTGGTAATAAAAATTCATTTTCCATATCAAGCTCCTCGGCAGCTGACAATAAAATCAGAATAACTTGTACTCCAAATGTAACAGCAGAGGCTATGTTACATAAGCACGGCCAACAAGGAAATAACCACAGACTGTAAACAGGCACCCGTGCGTGGGCACAATCTGCACTGGGGTAGGTGGAGTTTT
>VMDR010034117.1:0-11153 GCA_007922815.1 Macrotus californicus
GATAAACTCTTCATAACTCCAGGCAATGAATATTCAATTAAAGTTAATATACATTGAAATCATGGTTGTGAATAAAACATTGTTTCTGTCCTTGAGAAGATAACTTTTCAATAAGAGAATTGAGATTTTGAACCAAATTAATCAATCTAATCAATTATCATTTTGGAATTCTTTAATATGATTCATTGATCATGAAAAGCACAGCATCCCTCATCTCCAGTCTTTAAGGAAGGACCTGATTTCTGAACATCCAATCATTCAGGGTTATGACCTCTAGCAAGGCATCAACAATCCTCTTCATCCACAGCTGTAACCCAGCAGCATGGTTAGTGGATGTTGTGTCCATAGCTAAATTATAACACTGACAACGATAAAATAGCCTCTTATAATTTAAATATTTCACATATGATGTCACACAGAAAAGGAAAAGGGAGGTTAGGTTTCTCCTTGTAACATATATGCTATTTATGGGTTGTATTATACATAAAAATACATATGCTCTAACAACATCCTCAGTAATTTTCTGAGCTCCACTGAGAAGTAAGTGCTTTGAGAACCTGACAAAGGGAGAACAGAGTTTGGCAAGAAAAGTTAACTGAAGTCACACCTCATCAGTGGGAGTCAAAATAATACAATTTACATGATTCTAGGAAAAAGGGGCTTTCTAAGTGGCCACTAATAACACTACCTTTATTAATCAGCCTGCCAGCCCCCTGGTGAACTATCAGTTTGTAGATGAAAGAGAACACTGCCTCAGAGTAACTTAAAGTGCTGTGTGGGCAGGATGATAAATGATCACCACAGACTGCTGCCCCATGCCTCTTAATGGAACTTTATAAAATGCAGTTCCACATACAAACATGCGTATTAAAAAAAAATTCTCAACCATGAAGAGATTTTAGTACTCATGGAAAACAGATCCCATGCACCTCTTCTATCTCACCATCCATTGGGAGGAATTTGAGGCAAAACTGATCAGCTCACCAAAAGGCATAAGTGTCAGGGAAGACACTATTACTGTCTGTAATAGGCAAGGATCTGAAAATCTCATTTTTGTGATGTTCAGTTCAAGGAACTGGGCATGATCTGAGAAATAATGTTTGAGAGTCCATTGGAACAGTTCTTTCTGGCTAAGCCTATTTCTATTTAAGGTGCTAGAATGATTGTCCTTTATTCAAACCAGATTATTCAAGCAAATAATATGTGGCAAGCAATTCATAGGGTGCCTAAGATAGAACAGCGAATGAGATGGAAGGGGTACCATGCCTTGCAGATCAGCCAGTCTTCCTGTAAGATAAAGAATAAAAATATGTTTCACTAAATGATCCCATAACAGAAACATGAGTTTACAAGACATCACAGGAGCTTCTAACCTAGAAGTGAGAGTCACAGAGTCTCTTAAAAGAAGAAACTTGAACCTGGAACCTGCAGGATATATAAGCATTAGTATAATTAGGAGATGGTGAAGGGAAGGACATAGAAGGAGAGTTTATTTCAGGGACAGGGAACTGCATACGCAAAGGCCAAGAAGTGGGAAAGCATGGTGCATCCAAAGAATGAAAGAATTTTAGTATAATTGGGTCAGGTATCATCTGTGAATCTAGGGAAAAGAAAGAGGTAGTGGCCGGATTTGAAGCTGTCAAGATAAGCAAGGTCCATATACGAAAAGCCTTGTACATCATATTAATAAATTAGGACATTTGCACTGGAAGACACTAAGGACTTTAGCAGAGGGTTGAAATCCTTGGAAGGGAGTACAGCACATACTACTCATAAACCCTGTTTTTCCCATACCTGACCTCCAGGACTCAACCGCAACCTCTGGCACTTATTACCTGTGTATCCCAGGCCTGGTTCTTTAACGTCTGGCACAGTAATCACCATCTAACCCTCATTTTAAAGAAGGGTAGCACCTTTTATTGTTATCTGGGTAAAAGCCAATGGGCTTAATTCTTCTTTTCACTTACTAAGTTCTATCCATTGATTCATTCCAAGAACCTAATGACAGGGGAAAACATGCTTCGGTTTGCTGCAACCAGGGCAGTTCTGTGCCTTGACTCACACCACTTTCTTAACAAACCAATAGAAAAGACCTTATAAGCACTTCCCAGTAGCGTTCTGTGAATCAGGTATCTTTGACAAGGTACCGTTTTAACATTAGGAAAAACCAGGGTTTCCAAAGGCAGGGGAGGAAGGAGGTAGTGTCCAGAGATGAAGCTGTCATAAAAGCTGCCTTTATTTCTTTCCAATAAAATAAAACCTGAAAGCCATCGAGCCTCTACATCTAACTGCCTATTTATAGGAAACACAGAGGACAAAGCAATATTTTTAAGGACATCATGACAATACAACCATCAAAATCTAGAATGCAGGAAAGTTCACAAAACTAATGATTCCATTTCATCATCAGATAAATCTATAAGAAAGAAAAAGAAAAGGAAGTCTATAGATTAAAATAATCTTAGGAGACATATCAGCCAATATCGATGTGCCGCTGCCTTCTTTTTGGGGGGGGGGATCTTGATTTGAACAAACCGCTGGAAAAAAAATTTGAACACCAAACTTATTTGATGATATTAAGAAATCATCATTCCAAGTGAAAATGAGAGTGTTGTTCTATTTTAAGACCTCTTCTACATTTTAGAGATACTTACTGAATTGCTTATACATCAAATGATACATGGATTGTCTTCAAAATATCTAGTGGTGGGATGGAATTATAGATTCACAAGATTGACCATAGGTTAATAACTATCAGATTAGTGTGATGGGCATATGGAAGTTTATCACTTTTATTCTCTTCACTTGTGTTTACATTTGAAGTTTTCTAAAAAAAAAAAAAAAAAACTAAAATATTCCCAAAATATAAAACTGTCAGAAAAAATAATTGGAAACTCATTCACTAGAAACACATTCCACCAATACCACTCAAAAGGAATGACTTTTCCAGACAACTTTGCAAACCCAAGGAATTATTAAGCCTTTTGCAGTAATAAATGATAGCAGTGGAATTTTAGGAGTGTAAACTGGTGGAAATGAATTGGGCACGCGCAAGAGCAGCACCGCCATCACCTTCAGGTTTGTCAGAAATGCCCACCCCAGGCCCTCCGCACCCAAACCTGCATTGTAACAACCTCCCCCGCAACTTACGTGCACATTAAACTGTGGGCATCCGTGGGCTACCTCTCAGGAAGAATCTCATAGCATTGCTGTAAGCTAAAGCCACAGTGGGTGGGTAGAAATAGAGAAAACAAGCTGTTATATACAGAACTGCAATTTTCATAATATACTATTTCATTTATTCACTGAATATATGTTTATTGAGCACATGCTACGTATATAAAACTGTTTTATGGGCTGAGGATACTGCAGAAAATAAAATAAGCAAAAATCTCTAACCTCACAGGATTTACTCTAATAGTAACTAGCTAACTCATACTGAGTGCTTAATAGGTATTAAAAACTGCCCACATCCCTTCATATATATAGTACATAAGAAAAATAGCAGCAGAAAAGAAAATGTTTAAAAAATCATCAGGTTAAAACATGATCTTAAACATTGAACATGTCAGCCTAACTTGACAAGCAGAGCTGATGATCATTTCTAATCAATCATACATTGTTCCTCTCCCCTTAAGCTTGGCATAATTGTCCAGGACATCTTGACTTCTGCATTTTACGCTCATGATGTTATATTCATTTCTGCTCTCCTAATCTCTAGAATCCTCACATGACCCAGTTTCACATGGAGCCACACAGAAATGGAAGGGCAGAGCAGATATGGTTTGAGAATCTATTCTGTGCTAGGTACTTTATAAAAAGCCCTCATTCAAACTCTCAAAACAATGCCACAAAGTAAATATCTCTTTAATTTTACTGAAAAAAATTACAACTCAGGCTAATTAATTTGCTCAAAGTCATAGTTTCCAACAGTTAAGCACCTCTAAATTCCAAGTCCCATGGCTTTTAACTTGATGTGTATCAGGATCGCATAAAGGGCTTGTTAAAACACAGACCCACAGACCATAGACCTCTCCCCAGAGTTTCTGATTCCGTAGGGCTGGGGCCTGAAAGTTTGCACTTATTTAACAAGACTCTCTGGGATGGTGACGCTGCCACTCCCACTCTGAGGACAAATGCCTCACTATCCGTTCAACCTATGGTCCACTGTAACTATTTTATTAGTTAGCATAACACAACAGTTACAACAAATATACTCCAAAATGCAGAAGGGTTCAAACAACAGAGGGCTTTATTTCTCCCTCATGTGATGACCCAAGCAGGTGTCCCTGTCAGCAAGCCAGGTACAGCCTTCTCTGAGTGGACATGCAGGGACCCAGGCCAAAGAAGCCTCTGAAATCGTCGCCACATCTCCTAGCCATCAAGGATGGAGAAAAGATATGGAGAGCCATGCATAGGAATTCTCTGTGCATCAGGTTTGGAAGAGCACAGGGTCCACTTCGCTTCTGCTAAAACACAGTGCCATGGCCACATCTGGCTACATGGGAGGTGTAACATGTACTTCAGTCTAGTGCCCAATAAGAGAAAATGGGTTTTAGAGAACATCTCTCAGTCTCTGCCACCACAACCCTGCTCATTGCCCTCTTTCCCCTAGTCTTCTTGTTTGCAGCTAAAAATTCTAAATTTCTTGGGAAATATATATTTATTAGTGCATATATGCCAGGTATTGCCTTTCCTGGGGATTCCTACAGCAATAAATGCAGTCTGCATAACAATAAATAGCAATAAATGCAGCATGCAATAAATGCACACTTTCCTGAAGTTTACCACGTATATAGGACTTTATATTAAATAAACAATTACAATTATTATGAGAGCAATGAAGAAGCAGTATAGGTCATAATGGCATTCTAACACAGTAGCCAAGGGTGGAAGTAGGTGCACCTGTGTGCAAAGAAGGCTTCCTGGAGGAAGAGGGGTTGAAGGACACGCCTGGAGGGAGAGTAGGCACTTGCATGGCAATGATCAGAGTGGGAGGAGGTGGCCGGGAAAACGTTCTGTTCCAAGTGGATGAAATAGTATGTGGAAAGCTCCATAAAGAGAAAAAGCATGAAACATTTGAGAAACTTAAAAAAAAAAAAAAAGGCCAATGTGGCTGGCACATGAAGAGTGATAAAGGGGATGGCTCGAAACGGGGCTGCCGTGGCAGGCAGGACCATGCAGACAGTACTAAAGTTGGTTTTTTATAATCGAGGAAATATTTACTCAGTAAGCACCTTTCATGGTTGTTTTCAGTTAGGAGCTGCAAATATAAAACTGTATAACATAAATATGGTCCACGACCTCCTGGAAATGACTTAAGTAGTAAGACTTTTAACAAATAATTAGCTATAAAATTAAGTAGTATAATTTATTTTAAGGGCCATATAAGACAAGAATACAATGCTATGAGAGCATTTTAATGGGAGCTGATATAGTCTGATACTTCAAAAAATGCTGCCCTGGGAGGTAGTCACAAGCTAAGAAATAAGAATGATTATATTTATGGCAGCAAAGATATTCTTGTCCCCATTTTACACATGAGGAAAAAAACAAAGGCTTTACTATTAATGGCTAGTTCACGGCAGAGCAGAGACTTGACCCAAGCCATCTGACTCTAGTTCTTAAGCTCTTTCCATTACACCAGGTCTGTAAAAGTGCTATGAAGGAAATAAATGATAAAATACAGGCCCTGTTCAAAAGAGCTCTCGGCATCATAAAAATAACACACATATACAAGCAAATAAGAAAAGCTAAAGTTACTTTTCAATTTTTTGTGGTTACAGACCAAAATAGTCAAGGTTGGCTGTTGAGAGAAGTTAGAACTTGAACTGTGCCTCAGTAGACCCAGAAAGAAGGAGAAGAGAAATGAATGTATTCTGGGAGCAGGACTTCCATTGTACGGATGGTTGGGTACAATTCCTCAAACAGCTACTAATCCATTAAATGCTGCTTTTGTTCAGTTAGCATTTCTCCAGCTGGTCTCTCAGCCTATCATGAGAATCTGTCAAATGCCTTCCTGAAGTGCAGTAAGTGTCAGCGCAGATTTCACACTTTCCTTTATGTGCACTTACTTCACTAGACTGCCAGTGTTATGGGAACTCCATGGAGAACAAGAAAAGTCAACCATTCAGGTTAAACTATTGAACAAACAAAGATGTGTTCCTCCAAGGTTGACCGCTTGTCAAAAGTACTGTTAAAATGCTGCCTTGTCACAACTAGACAAGTGTGGTCTAGCACAGAAGACACATATGGCTGAATTCAGTGGCACCTTGGATTCCCATACAAGCCCTGTCACTGCCAGCCCGGTCATTCACTGGACTCTGCGTTACTCAACAGCAGAGATGGGCTGAAGAGAAGATCAGTCATTGTGCTTCATTTATTCCATCGGCCAGTATTTACCAGTTACCTATTCACGGTCAACTACAGGTCCTGAGGCTACAGGGCAGAATAAGTCAAGGGCTTCCCTCTTGGGAGTCTCATCTTCTAGTGAGAAGAGCAGACCCGAAACTGACGGTAATGATGATACACTGTGGAAGATGCCGGATCCAGGCATGGAGAAGTGTTAATCCTGCATGGGAGTTTCAGAAAGGCTTCCACATGGGAGATAACACTTGACCAAGCCTTCATCAAGGCGTGTGAGCTCAAGAATGGGTGGAGGGCACATGCAGGGCTGTAAGGACACTCTAGGCAGAGTGAGCCATAAGACGTGGAATCCGGCAAGGGGCTAGTGGTCTTTAAGGAAAGGTGGGGAAGCCCGGTGTAGCCAGAGTGCGTTGGAGATGGTGGGTGGTGAGACTGTAGGAGATGTGGTTAGAGAGGAAGACTGTGCTGGCACTATGTCCAATACCATGTCCAAGTGGTCACGTCATATCCTGAAAGCAAAGAAGAAACAGTGGAGATTTTTAAGGCAGAAATCATACATCAAGGTCATGTTAACTTTGAAAATAAGATTCTCTTATGTTTGAGACAATATAATCAATAACTCATCAAGCTGGTATAGAATAACACAAGCACTTGACTGTTCTACCACTTATTGGCTATGTTCCCTTGGGTAATTAACATCTTCTGTGAGGTTTTTTATATATAAAATGGATATAACCTCATGTATGCCTTGATTTGAGTCTGAGTTCAGTAAATATTAGTTCTGGTAATGGTTTTCTAAGTCTAAGCCTATTATTCTAAGGATTCACGGGCAATTACTTATTTCTTATTATTAATAACAATAACATCAATAACAATAAAGGTTATATTTATTGAATGTTTACCATATGCCTGATAACATTTACTTTATAAATATTTCAATTCTTATGATAGCTCTAAGGGCTAGATATTATAATTGTCATTTTATAAATAAGGAAATGAGGCTCAGAAATCCTAAATACTATGTCTCAAGCAACAGAGCATTAACTAGCGAGGCCTGGAATGAAAGCAAGCACTTGTTCCATTTCCCCATATTGTTTCTTGGCTTCAGTAAGTGACATACTACCACCCTCTTGCAGTTATCTGAGCCAAATACACTTTTGAAGCCATGGTTTAATTAGATGACAGGAGTACTGTGCCATGGGGCTAAAGCAAATGCTACCCTCCCATGCTGCCTTGCAGTCTCATAGACCAGTAAAAAGACGAAGATTCTTTACTGCAGACATCTGCTCACACCTTACCCTTTCCTCCGTTTCTTCATACCAGCCACTTAGTGGGGCATTGATCTACCTCTCACTGGATTTTTTCCTTTTTCATGCAGCAAACACACAGCAAAGATCTGGCACTCGGACCAGACTGTCATTATCTCACTTCTATTGGAATGTGACGTTCAGGCATGCATGAGAAAGTCTGTCCATGCTCGAGGGGGTCAGGAAGGAGATTATGCTCGGACCCCCATCCCTGGGGCTATGACTATGTACCCTGAAGCTTGAGGATGATCAATACTTGACCACCTAATGAAAATATCTGTTTACTAATCTGGCAATTATTCTGTCAACCCTTTTAATAAGAATCCTCATAAAGAAAAAAAGAGTGAATGGTAGGAGTAAGGCATGAAAATCCACTCTCTATCCATGAAAATTAGTGTCAGAGAGATGGACCAAGGCTCACACTTCTGTCCTCCAGGTGGCATGGACTTGTCAAGTGGTGCACAGTGGTGATGGGCACACGGGTTTGCTGACTAGGGTGCAGGTCTGGGATCAGATGGAAGTCACTTTCACCTCTTGCTTTTGATTATTTATTTATTTGTTTACTTATTTATTTATTTGCTGCATAAGCTGAGGCTGGTTATTTAACTTTTTATTAAGTTTCACTTTTCTCATTTGTAAAATGGAAGAAATAATATTTAACTTTCAGGGGTGCAAAAATTAAGTGAAATAAGTTACATGAAGTGCCTCAAATAGTGCCTGACATCCAGAAGGTGCCCAATAAAAAGAAGACATCCTATCCTAATTATTATGTAATAATTAGGCATCTTCTCTGACTGTGCTAATCAGGTTTGACCAAAAAGTGGGCAAGTCTCCATTTCACAAGCTGCTGTGAAGACACAACTTAATGGTTTGAAAACATTATTTATGAAAGAAAACTATAACATGAGTTAGCCATTGTTTTCCTTTTGAATTATTTATAAAGTGTTTGTAATAGGAATTCACATCGGTCAGAATAAAAGCTATGAATTAATGTTTGCTGTGCCATGCTTTAAAAAATTGAATAGCTTCAGAAAACATTATTTCACAAATTGTGTTCTCACTTAATGATTTAATCACTAAGGATACATGTTAACAATCACTCTAAAAAAACACTAGAAAAAAAGTACATATACTGCCTCTCACCACCCACCCAACAATCTATAACTTGACTTTTTGAAATTAAATGGCCACTTTTTAAAAAGCCAAAAATTCACCTTGTAGCAGAGGCCTAGGAAATATGGAAAAGGAAAAAAGAAAGCCTTATTTAATAAACTGAAAGCCAGGCATCATAATACAGATAAGCTACTCCTTCCAAGATGCCCAGGATACCCTCCTTGGGAGAAAATACTGTCAGGGAACAAGTGAACAGACTTATTGCAAATCTAGCTTGAATCTATCCACCATTACCCCTATTATACAGGATGTAATTAAGCCTAGAAATATTAAATCACTTGCTCAAGGTCATGCAACTAAAATGAAAGAGGAAACTCTAAACAAAGCCTCAACTACACTCTATCATACGTTGCTGCTTTTATCAGGACTGCAAGGGGACTGCGTTTAGTAGCATTTCTCATCTAATTGGTGAAGAAGTTTAAACGGGAATAACCCTCCCTATCAATTTACAATTCCCATAAACTCCATCAACATACCCTTAGAGAATTGTCCAGATTCCAAAACTCCTTAAGAAGGAAACCGTGGCAGAAACTATTAACTGACCACTTTGTGATGCTTACCATAAAAGCAATGAATTTGTTCAGAGATGGGTGGCAAGTCCTCAATAGCAGGTGGAGTGCCAGGGATGCTTCAGGGTCCCTCATTTTCATGGCTGCTTCTCAGGCCTTTGCGGGGCCCTAGCAAGTTGGTATTTTGAATTTTGTATTCCTTTCTTTAAAGAACCTTGTGGCTTTCTGAAAGCAGGATCCATCTCTGTGCTAAGGGAAGGTGGGCCTTTGCCCTACATTCAAGAAATAAATCATGATTGGGAAAGCCAGCCAAAGAAATTGTAGTTTTCTTCACCAGTGGTTTGGTTTGGAGAAAGTCTGCTGGAAGCTTCTAGAAATAACATTGGCCCAGGACAAGATAAAGGCCTACATAAGGAAAAGCGTTTTCAGCACAGATCACCTTGGCACTTCTTCCTCTTTTGTTTTAAACCTTATATGTGACCACAATTTTTGTGCGGTCTATTCGTCAGTTGATGGATCTTTTGGTGTTTTCTAGTTTATGGCTATTATGAATAGAGCTGCTATAAACAAGTCTGTGTATGTGCTACATCTTCATTTCTCTTGGGTCAATACTAGAGCAGAGTTAGTGGGTCCCATGGTAAGTTTATGTTTAACTGTGTAAGAAACGACCAAACTTTTTCCAAAGTGACGGTACAATTTTTGCATTACCAGCAGCAATGTGTGAGAGTTCCAGTTGCTCCATATTTTTGTCAATCCTCAATTTTGTCCATTTTTTTAATTTTAGAATTTTAGAGTGGTAGTGGTAACTTATTGTTGTTTTAATTAGCATTTACTTAATAACTAATCAGGTTTAGCACTTTTTCATGTGCTTATGTGCCACCCCGATATCACCCTTTATAAAATATCTAAATTTTCAGGTATTATTGTTTGTATTGAGTTGTAAAAGTTTGTTTATATAATGTAATTACAAATTCTTTATCAGGTATTTGTTATGCAAATATTTTCTCTCAGTATGTGGTTTACCTTTTCAGACTCAACAATATTTTTTGAAAATCAAAGTTTTTAATTTTAAAGAAGTCCAGCATAACATTTTTTAAAAATATCCTATGCTTTTAGTATCCTATCTAAGAAATACTTGCCTAACCCAAAGATACCACCTTTTTCTCCTGTGGTTTCTTCTATAAATTTTGTAATTTTTAGCTTTTATACTTACATCTCTAATCCATTTCAAGTTAACTTTTATATATTATATGAAGAAAGGGTTGAGGTTTATTGGTTTACACATAGATATCCAAGTGTACTGGCATCGTATGTTTAGTCTTTTCAAGAAATCCATGAAATTACCTCAGTGTCTTTGTCAAAAGTGATTGCCAGAGAGAAAGGGGTGCGGAGAGGAGGTAGGAGCGGGCGAAGTGGGTATGAATGGTGATAAAGGGAGACTTGACTTGGGGTAATGAACACACAATACAGTGATGTGTTGTAGAACTGAAACCTACATGATTTTATTAATCAATGTTACTCCAATAAATTCAATTCGATTGAGCTTATATGTTTTCTCTATTTCTGGTCTCCATTCTGCTCTACTGACCTGTATGCTACCATGTGTAACACCACAGTCTTCTTTGCTGTTCCTTTATAATAAATTTTGAGATCAAAACTTAGTATATGACCTCCAGCTTTGTTTTTCCTTTTCAAAGTAGTTTTGGCAAGCGTAGGCCTTCCCTTTACATTTACATATGAATTGGAGACTCAGCTTATCAATTTTCACAAAAAAAGCCTGCTGAGATTTTGATTGGGA
>VMDR010034118.1:0-11152 GCA_007922815.1 Macrotus californicus
CCACAGAACCGGTAGAGTTAGTTTGGAGGTGAGTCTTTTGAGGTTGTATAGGCATTAGGTTCATTTCAAACATTTGGAATACTTCCTAACAAATTAAGAAATGGTCTTATTCAGTGTTGCCATAAAGAAGAGAACTAATCCTCAATAGTGACAGATATATGCCAGGAGAATTATTTCATTACTGACGTGTTTCATAAAGAATTTCAAAAATATATATGAAGAATGTAGGTTTCTTAGAATATAAGGTATAGTAAGCAAGAATGGTGCTAAGTGTCTTGTCAATCAGGTATCCAATTGTGACATGAAGGTTACTTTCTGAGGCTCTTGTAGAAAGAAATTAAGCCTCAGGATGGAGGTTTTACTAAATGGCCCATGTTTCCTTCTAACCCTGGTAATTCATGGTTCTCTGGAGTATGTCATCCATATTCCTTGTCTCCAATTCCCTCCCACTTACTCCTCAACCTCTAGCAATCTGACTGTGCTTATTATTACTCAACTTACTACTCTCACCCCAGATTCACAGGCGAGGCCTTATTCAAAGACCTGGCTCAGCAATGCCTTCCATGAGATAGGTTTTACAGGGGAGAAATCATTAACCACGATGGAGTTTGGATGGTGGTCTCCACTGATTGGTCAGTGCTAGGGTAAGGGGTAGTCGATCACTACATCTGGTTCCGATGTCAGCCATGGCATCACTCTGTCTGATTTCACCATGGTGTGGTTGGCGGGGTCATTTTACTTCTCTAGGTCTGGAGCTGAAACACAACTGAGACCCAGATGTTATCTCTAGTTGGACTGAAACTCTGTCTCTATGGTCAACAGACGCAAGGCTTTACTCCTAAGATTATGTGATGCTGACCAGAGCCTTACTGTCCTGATGGCTGAGTGATTATGGGACTAGATGTGCAAAAGAGAGGGGTCTGTGCAAGTCAGGGTGATGGGTGAGGCCAGTTTAAATAAAAAGGAAAGAGAGGAGAAAAGATCATGTTAAAGAAATGAAGTTTCTGCATTTACAAGATGAAGGGTGTTTCAGAGTTCAGAAGCATGGACAGACCTCTGGTCAGAGAGCAATATACTGAGAGCCACTCCCAGAGAGCGGAGCTAGTGCCCAACAAATATTCCCTGTTCCAAGAATAGGAGAATCAGAGGATATTTTTGCAGTGTGGTTTTAGAAATGCAGTGTTCAAATGGCTGCTATCTCATTTAATGGAAATGTTTATTGCTCTTATCTTGCTCCTGTTTCACTATTGTAAGTTGTTTTGTGGCAGATAACTCATGTTTTAGATAATGTCTCCAAATCAAGAGAAGTTACATATGAACCTGATATATTAGATCACAAAATCCTGGTAGAGTTTAATGAATGACTGAATGAGAATTTTGTGGTTCCTGAGATAGGGCCTAGGATGTTTTGCAAGTGAGAACGATGTGAAAAATTTTGGCTAGAGAGGCACACTGCAGATTACTTTACTGGCCCTAAACCTACTCCCCTGCCTGTGTCCATGTCTTTGCTCTGTGACTATAGTTCCTGTAACTGAGGAGCGGAGTATATGTCCCTTTCCCTAGGATTCAACTTTTTTACTTACTTTGCTATGAAAATGTTACTGTTAGAAGACCAATGCTCGGAAGTGTTTATGTGATTGGGTTTATCCTCTTGACCCCCAATAATGCCGTGAGAATGATGTTTCTGGGCTAGCTTTATGACTCCAGCTGAGTTCAGACTAAATCAGCTGATCTTCCAGCAGTATGAAGATCAGTGTGAATTAACGTCGTCGATTTAAGCCCACAATTTAAACTTTGTCATTTTGCATTTGTATGTCAATTGTGAGCCAATAAAGTCACAGTGATCTCTTGTTTTCTAAATTCAACAATCATTTCTTAGTCTTCATCTAAATGTCTCTGCAACAGTTGCCACTCTTGACTGTTCTGTCTTGTAAATTGATTTCCAACACCCACTTGTTTTCCACCTACCTGCGTTACAGGTTCTCTTTCTCTGCTTTCTTCTGTCGACTTCTTTCTCTTCTTAAATCCAGGTCCTATCCACCCTTAACTTTGTCTTATTTTCACTCTATGCACTATGTTTGGTGAACATCTGTCTCCTTGACATCATCCTCTTCTCCAACTTATAATGCCCAGATCTCTATGCTCTACTGGAATTTCCCTGCACTCTAGTATATGTAGCCATTAAAGGGCTACTTTAACATGCATACATGCATCACTAGATTTGTCTAAATAAAAATTCCTTATCTCCATTCTTAAATATGTATATATATATTTTTTTTTTACCTCAGAGGATAGCAGTATCACATCCAGTTGCTTGGGCCAGGAACTTGGGTTGCTCGAATCTTCCTTCTCCCTCATTTCCCACATCTAATTAATTGCAAAGTCATGTCAGTTCTGTGCCTGAATATATTTTATTTGCATTCACTTCATTTAAACCCTCTAGCCTCTATGCTATTTTAGGTCCATGTTATCTCTTGCCTAGATTTCCATAGCTTCCTGTTAACTGTTTTTTATGCCTTCAATTTTGTATTTTTTCAAGTCATTCTTCTCATTGCTGTCAGTCTGATTGCTTAATTAGGGTTCTTAATTAGGGTTCTTCGGTGGTAAGCCTGGGAAACCTTCTCTAGCTAACTAAAGTAGTAGAAAGGTGCTATTTTGAAAATAACCAGAAATCTATGTGGAAGTTTAAAGACAGAAAGGCATTTGAAAGAATCAAGCTCAGAAGGAACATAAACTAATTCCTGTCAGTAGGAACTGCTCTATATGGTTGCCTAGGCACACTTGCTGAAAATGAAAAATTGTTTTTCCTTTGATTGGCTGAGCTTAGATGTTTCTTTTGTTTTAGAATAATTTAGACTAATGAAAGAAAGAATGTGAAAATTGGAGCCTCCCATGACTCCCAGGTTCTGAGAGCAGAAGAGCTGTCATTGTAATCTCTCTCTACATTTTCCTTAAATTGCTTAAAAACATTTTAGTGTCTCTTAATACCTCCTAAGGTAAATCCCGTATTCTTACCATGACAGGTGAACCTTTTCCTGAACTCTTCTTGTGCCTTCAACCTCACAGAACACTACATCATCAGAATCAGCAGAACAGTCAGACAGACTACTTGTACCTCTTCTAACAGGTCGTGTCTTCATCTGGTTCAGGGACCTTGGCTTCTCCTACCTCCCAGGTCTGCTCCGAGCTATGTCTAGTGAAATCTGTCTAGTCCTTCAGAACTCACTCAAAATTAATCTCTTCCATTGCTGAGATGGCATAGTGAGTCTCCCATGAGCCCATATAGGCCCTGTGCTTGTTTCTAGAAAAGGACTGATTATACTGAGTTTTAGTTGTCTTTTAGAGAAGCTGGATTGATTCCCACTCAATTTTGACTTCCCCGTGGCTCACACTATAGTTGATACATGGTAGACACTCAGTACCCTTGTGGAAATTTAGAAATATATTCCTTATTTCATTGGTACATTATTTGTAAGCATCTTTAAAATGGTAGTAACATTAACCACATATGGCAAAGATGCAAGATAGTAAGGCTTTGAATTAATGAAATCCACCCACTCTGGCCTCATAAATCATCCTGCAACATCATGTTCCAGGTTCCACAGGTGCAATGTTTACATTTAATTGCACTGATCAACTCTCCTTATTCTGAATTTCTGTATATATCATCCTCTAGGTAGGATCAACTGAGCAGTTTCAAATCCATTTGTTTCAAGATCCCAGGAGGACTCTGTGTTCTTGTGTGACTTTGTGTTACTTCCTGATGACTCATGGAGTATAAGAGCAATGAAAGTAGATGCTGCGTAAATAGATTCTCTTGGGGAAAAAATTCCTCTTTAAATCAATTTAATTTTCCATTTTTTTTTGAAATGTGAGCTAAGCATGTTGCATTCTTCTTTTCTTTTTTTAAATTTATTGGAGTGACACTGGTTAATAAAATTAGATAGATTTCAGGTGTACAATTCTATACTACATCATCTGTATATTGCATTGTGTGTTCACCACCCCAAGTCAAGTCTCCTGCCATTACCATTTACCCTCCTATTCTCTCTTCTACCTCCTCCCTCCCCTTTTCCCTCTGGAAATCACCATACTCTTTGTGCCTGTGAGGTGGGAGTCTTTTCATCCTTCTAAAGAGCTCAAACCTCTTTGCAAATATTTGGATCCTTCTTCTTAAAGCATTCTTAAAGCCAAAGGTGACTGGCTTCAGCTTCCAGGTTTTATAATTTCTTGTAGTTTGGTAAATATATCAAAGGCTGAAATCCATTGTTTTGCTTTCTTAGACAGATTAGTGGTATACCAGAAAAAAATAATAAAAGCAAATGGATACCAATAAGTTGGATTTCTACAGAGCATGTTTTTGCTACAGAACTGAAAATCCTTGCCCATATGCCATATTATCACATTTTATTTGTTCTGTCAACATGGAATAAATGTAGAAATAATATGGCTGGGGATATAGAGGCATTCAAAAAAATTCTGTTCAATGAGGTCTCCAGGTTTATCCTCTGTTTATAATCTCCAAAACATGTTGTTGTCTCACCCCTATTGAAAATGTTGGCTCATGATCATTGGAATATTACAGTTTTTATATGGCAAATTTCTCTCAATTTTCCTCTGGCTAGTATGTTTTAGGGTAGAATGACTCCCAATTGACCAGTGCTGTTTTGAATGCACACTATAATGAATCAATTTACACAAGGAAACTCTGGCTTCCCTTACACTGATTTGATTTTCTCAGCTTACCAAATAAAGGCCAGAATTCATTAGCTTGATTCTCTCAGTCTTTTGCCATCCAATCCCCTAAGCATTCTCCATTTTTTTACTGTAACCAAGCACTTTACAATGTATATTCTGTGAATATTAGTCCTATTAAATATTCTGGGAAGGAAATGAATTCCAGAGTAAAATAAGTTTATTAATGGCTTTATAATACATTACCCTCTTAAGGATTTATAATGCAAATTAGCATTTTAAAAGCTCTGAGAAATCTTTTAATAAAGAAGCTGGTTCCATTTTGTTTAACCAAGTGTTTTCCAAACTTAGTGTACATTGGATTCCCTTTATCCACACACTTCTTTGACTTCCTAAGGAGAGAGTTCCATTCCATGAAATGCATTCCGGAAAGCCTTGCTTTAGCCACACTGAACTGTTGCCCAACTGTTTCTTTGTCCATCCAGTCTCACCCTGGAATAGCTCATCCACCATTTTTAAATATCTTTCAGAGTGAAGTCTATGTACTATCCATCCTTGTTCCTGATCTTCCAGACAGATGTGTCCTCTCCCACTTCTGAACTCCCATTGCATTTTATGTGTCTCCCTCCTATGGCACTGCTTAAGATTAGAGCCCAGTCTTAATCATTGTTCTAGCGTCTGAAGGCTAGATACTGTATCATCTGTTGCACTTCTTCTAGAGTATATGTTGTGCAAGCAAGGGAACAAAGGAATGAATGAATAAATAAATCCACAGATGATTAACTTTATACATCATTAATCAAATGTCACTGTTAGAGTTGTGGCTGGATTTAACTCTAAAATAATTTTCTTGCTGATATGCAAGATGACTAAATGTATGATGTAATGACATTAATATTTGATTGTCAGTTTAATTTTCATAGGGATCAGATATTAATTAGTAGACTTGACCTTCAATTTTAGGCCTAATATTGTTGCATGTCTCTCTCTCTCTCTCTCTCTAATTCTTATCTGAGGCTATGTTTATTGATTTTAGAGAGACAGGAAGGGAGAGAGAGAGAGAGACAGGGAGAGAAACACCTATTGGTTTACTCTTGTATACTCCTGGACCAGGGATATAATCTGTAGTCTAGGTACCGGACTGCCCTCCAACCAACTGAGCCACCCGGCAAAGGTACATGTCTCTTTTACAAATGTAAATCTTCAAGAACTAGCCCAGTTGTCAGCTGTCTCCTATATTGGGTTCCTCTTCAAACTTTGACTGTCTAATCGGAAAAGTCTAGGAAAGTGTGTCTCCTCTTCAAACTTTGTCTAATCGGAAAAGTCTAGGAAAATGTGTCTCCTCATCCAATGCAAGCATTTGTACATCGTTGCCCTCATGTTGACTCCCATGCTATGTGTCTCCTCATCCAATGCAAGCATTGTACATCATTGCCCTCATGTTGACTCCCATGCTATGTGCTCCTGCCTCGTAGGCTTTCCATTCTCCTACTCACTTTGCTGTACCATTCATTTTTCAAGGCTTCTTTCCAGTCACAAGGTCAAAATCAAGCCTTGATTCACTTCAGTCTTCTCATGTCAGAGAGCATAACAGATCTTATATTACTGATCACTTACATTTCCCTAGCAGGTCTCAAACATATTGAGGGTAGGAACATTTTGTTTGCCCCTTTTGTTTACTCAGAGAATAATAACAATAGGATTAATAGAGAGCATTTAGTGGGCACTTATGATGTCTCAATCACTGCTCCTAGCACTTTGCGCAGACTGATTTAGCAGTCCTCACTGATCTGAGGCACGGGGTAGTCAAGTACTTTGCCCAAAGTTCACACAGCTAGTCTGTGATTTGAACTCAAGTCGTCTGAATATGAAACCCACACACTTAACCACTAATTATTTATCAAAGTAGGTGATTTCTGTCTTCCAAGGCATTAAAAATTGTGCGTACCTATACACATATTTATTGTATTAATTATATTGATAAATTATGAATACTCATATATTATTTTAAAAATCCTATAAGAGGAGAATTTATTTTTACTTGGAGAAGGTTAGATAAATATACCAAGTAGAGAATAAAAACCAAGATAGTTATGATTTCTTTTAGTCATGGGAAATAAGTTCATATCCAAGACCAGATATGTGAAATACATAATACAAAGACATAACCACACAAATAAAACAATATTTGAAATAAATAAAACTCTTCATATATATGTGCAGAAAAAAATACCAAACTTTGATAATTTATGGAAAAATAGCAGGCTTTTCTAAATTCTGGAGAAATTAATATGTTTTAGATTAAAAAAGAGGAAACTGATAGTTTTCAGGCAAACTAGAAGTATCAGCTAAAGAGCTGGTATTAATCATTAGTGAATGTTGCATCAGATTTTTCAGCAGAAATTTTGTGTAGAGGGATGAGAGAACGTATTAATCAAGGAGCTGGGGAGGGTTCATTTTTCTTCATTTGAGGGGATAATTTGACAGGGCTTCTTGATTCAGTAAGATTGGGTTTTACTGACCTCTCCAGTGAATTTGGTAGACACCTGAAGCATAAACAGACTTCAGAAATTTAATAGACAACACTGCTGCTCATGGCAAAGTTTGGGAAATGTTGAATGATTTGGAATGAATAAAGATAACACTGGGTGTTGGATAGACAATTACTTACACAAAGTGTTGCTAAATTACTGATTTGCCTTGTGGTGCTATAATTTTAAAGAATACCTGCCTGTACCTCAGTGATCAGGGTTTTCTCCTCCAGCACTTCCTCCCCAAGAAGCTAAGAAGCTCTCTGCTAGGCATTTCTGTATTGGTAGAGCCCACCTTGGACATTTTACACTGATAGTTCTGATAACTGGTTATTTGTTGAAGACTCCCTCTAAAATGTTAATGTTGCATAATGCTTTAATGTGTCATCTCTCTCCAAAGTATTTACATGTAAAGGCTGGAATTCTAAGGATACATTGCCTTGGTCCCAAATGACCAATCTTTTAAGGTAGTAATTCAGTCAGCAGAGTAGGCCAAAAGGGGATAGAAATTTGGTCCTAGAATTAGTATTAGTACTTTTGGCCAAACTGGTAAGGCATTGTGTGTGTGTGTAATAGTTCTAGAATTCCCCTGGGCACTCTTTATCCTCTTGTTCTCTCAACACCATCCTCCTCTGCAAAACTTGCCTTCTGGAAAGACTGTAATGCTAGTCATTTACAGCTTAATGCAAATTTAAGCACCAGTATTTCTCTCCAGTGGCATTTGAATTTTAACTCTAATTTAAAAACAAGAGGTTCTACCCACAGTAAAAGATGTTTTAGTCACTCTAACATGGGGAAGAGGGAAGTCAAAATCTGGCTTTCCAAAATATAATCGGTACTGGGCTTAACAGTGCTCTCCCACCACCATCCCCCAAATTCATGTCTACCTGGAACCAGTAAATATAATCTAATTTAGAAATAGAGTCTTTGTATATAGGCATAATCAAGTTAAAATGAGGATTAGGTCCTAATCCAATGACTAATGTCCTTATAAGAAGAGACAAATTGGGATACAGGCACACAGATGGAAGATCCCATGTGAAGACAGAGACAGAGGTTGGAGCTGCTGACGCAAGACAGAGTGCCAAGGATTGCTGGCAACTACCAGGAGTGAGGGAGAGTCATGAAGGATATTCTCCTTAAGCCTTCAGAAAGATCACAACCCTGCCACCACCTTGATGTCAGACTTTAGCCTCCAGAAGTGTGAGAAAATATATTTCTCTTCTTTTAGCCAACCAGTGTGTGGTAATTTGTTACAGCAGCTCTAGGAAACTCATAGGTCATCCAAACAACCTGGTATTAAGACAAAGTTGAGTTTATTCCTTATTGTGGTAGGGAGAAATTACCTCTTCATAGTGTTAGTAGCTTCTTAGTGAGGGGAGGGAAAAGTTATCACGATATTTATTGAGATTTTTGAAGGTGGGTTTTTCAATGAGTGGCCTTGATTAGCACTGAGTAAAGATCATGTTTGAATTGTTTAGGATTGGTGGACAGCAAGGCGGGAAAGTCGAGGTGAGAGGTAAAAACAATTATGGCGTGTCAATTGTCATTTGAGCTTCCTAGTAAGAGTTGATGTGTCATTAAGGAAGTTCCTAAAATAAACATTAAATTTCTTGGCAATCATTATCTCTCTGTCAAGAGATTCCTGGAATAGTAATTTGTGACAGTAAAGACTGTGGAATAGTAGAGTCATGTCATGTTGACATAGACTATAAGTTGTGTGAGAGTGTACAGGGTTTCTTTTCTCAGGAAATTACCATCAGAATCACCAGAGATCACAACCTATAGTCAGTGACCCATTCTAATCATCCTATGTAAGCAGTTCCTGGGAAGGGCCTGCCATCCAAGGAAGCCATGAGCTCATCGATCTCCTCCTCATGTTAGCAGTTTACAAGGTCATGCCTCTCATTGGATAGATTTTAGGTGTCAATGCTTAGTTCTAGAGTGTTCAGATCTAGAAAGAACAAAAAAGAATCATGTCTCATTTTGGGTAAGACTTTTAAAAGATGTAGAGGGCTATCACTAAGCACTTTTGCTTTGTCCACTATAAAAGGAAGGTGGTCCCAAAGATCCAGTTTGAGTTTTACCACCTCTAGCTGTCTCAGAAAGGAGTATGTCTTCCCTTTTTTGTGAGACTTGGGCATAGGTATGCCTCTTTTCTGTAGAAGTATATATTAATGAGAGTAGGCTGTTATAACAATCTCCAAATATCAATGGCTTTAGACAACAGATACTTATTTCTGTGGATAGCAGGACCAATAAAATAAACATAAAGTACATAAAACAAAGTGGAGTCATTCATGTCAACCAAAATGGCTGTCAGTAAGCCATGACACTTTGGCTCAAGAAGAAAACTACCTAACTCAAAGCAGACACATCTGGTAAGGAGACACACCTGATATCTGAACATGTAATCAGAACTGGACCATGTCTGCAAAGCAGGACCACCCATAGATAGGCTCCTGGGGAAATTCCATCAGGAAGGCCAAGGAGAACAGCCATGTACCACCCATAGGATCCTGGGCAAACTCCCCATTTGGCATCAGGAGTGCCAAGACATTTATGAAAAAGACCCAGAAGAGTGGAGTCCACCACTTTCAAGGTATAACTGAGACAGGCTCCAGGTCACTGCTGAGACAGCCGAGCTCCACACAGCAGAGTGCTGCTCCACGCCACACTGATCTCCCTTGGCATCATCCACCAGAGGTTCTGCCCTGCTGGACTGAGGACTTTGCCTGCCTCGCTGCCCACCTGGCTCCGGAAGTCCTTCCTTGAGAGACTGACAACTCCCTTGCCACCGTGCTGTCTCCTGGACCTGCTGATTGAGACTCTGGGACTCGAGTCCGTTATCCCCATTGATTGCTATGTGTGTATGTTATATTCCTCTTAGATTGTTAGAGTGTGAGTAGGATATTAATATATGTTGTTGTTCTACTTTGAGTGAACCTGCATTCAATAAAAGCTGAGTGAATAGCACAGTCACTGTCTGTGGCTCTTGTTTATTTCTTGGTGCTGGGCTGCTCAGCTGGCAGCTAGCTGAGTCGTTGTCTGACTGACTTATAAGAAAGACTATGTCACGAACATACAACCGTGACAATTTCTTACTCACGTAAGCATTCACTGTGGGTATTTGACAGACAGCCTGGTGAGCAGAGTCTCTGAGATGCACATTCCTTTCACCTGTGGCTCTGTCATCCTTGATGTTCTGAGTGTTCTCTCTATTTATCAGTATGTGAAGAAATAAGAGAGAATATTACCTGTGGCTGGTTTCTAGGGGACAGTCCTGGAATGTCAAACATCACTTGTTTTCAAATTCCATTGGCAAGAACTCAGTCATATGACCACACTTAACTGTGAGAGAGTCCAGGAAATCTACTCTAGCTGTGCTGTCAGAAGCAAAGTGGGATAGGCTTTTGTGCACACGCAGCGGTCGATGCCACACAGAACTTTTTCCATCATATTGTAACTCAAATATTATTTATCTGCTGATTTCTCCCACTGTTCAAGAGCTCTTTGAGGATAAGGACCACATTGACTTATAATTTGGTACCCTCAGAGCCTAGCAGTCAAGTATCTGGTCCAAGGTAGTAGGTGCCTAATAAATATTGGTTGAATGATTGAGTACAGTAGCATGTAAACTGAAAAACTATTATTTTCTATTTTAGGCTATATAGGATTTATGTCATATTGTATTTTCAAAATTTTTGCTGAATAATAAAATTGGCTAAGAAATAGCTCACCTTTAGTGTGTGTGCAATTCACCCGCCCAGTGCATTCTAAAGCAGAAATCAAGCCTCTTTTCTTCCCCATGGTATCACACGGCTATTATTTGAGCTGAACCTGTATGCATGCGGTTATCATGGGGTTAATTTTCTTGCTTAAGTTTTACTGGAAACTGTTTTAGCGACTACTCTGAAGGGTAACGG
>VMDR010034119.1:0-11152 GCA_007922815.1 Macrotus californicus
AGACATTTCTCCAAAGAATATATGGCCAATAAGCACATGAAAAGATGTTCAACAATGCTAGTCACTAGAGAAATGCAAACCAAAAAACACAAGCTATCACTTCAAAAACCACTAGCATTGCTAAAATAATAAAGACAAGTGTTGGAAGGAAGTGGGAAAATGGGACCCTCGTATATTGTTGTTGGGACAGAAAAATGGTACAGTCACTTTAGACAAGTTTGGTAGTTCCTCAAAATGTTAAACCATAAAGTTACCTTATGACCCAGTGCTTTTATTCCTACGTAAAATACTGTAGTCATTTTGGAAGAATGTTTGGCAGTTCCTCAAAAAGTTAAACCTAGAGTTACCATATGACTCAGCAATTTCACTGTTAGGTATACACCTTAGGAAAATGAAAACATACATTCACACAAAAAGTTGTGCCTGAACATTCAGAGAAGCATTATTCCTAATAGCCAAAAGTGGTAACACCTCAAATACCAACTGATGAAAAGAGAAAATGTGGTATGTACATAAATATTAATATAAAGGAATAAAGTGCTTATATGTCACAACATGAATGAGCCTGGAAAACATTAGACTAAGTGAAAAATGCCAGTCACAAACCACCCCCGCCACGTGTTGTATGATTCCTTTTATATGAAATGTCTAGGAGATGCAAAAAGAAGCAGACACACAAAAGGAGATGGAGATGGAGAGAAACAGTACATCAACGGTTGCCAGAGGCTGAAGGGAGGGGGGAAAGGATGACTACCAATGGGTCCAGTTTCTTTTGAGGGCGATGAAAATACAGTAAGACATTGGTGCTAGTTGCACAGTTCTGTGAATATACTAAAACCCACTTTGTTATATATCCTAAAGGGTAAATTGATGGCACATGAATTATATCTTCATAAAGCTGTTACTTTAAGGGGTGCAGTTAAAAATGCTTATTTCCCTCCTGTATTCTAGGTAGCTAAACCACTTTCCTTCCTGCCCCCAGGGAGATGAATGGAAATTATTCTCTGGAAGGGGAAAATAGAGGGCCTCTGGACTGAAGAGCACCACACAGAGTTGAAGATAGGGGTATCAGCCCAAGAAAAGGGTGACTAAATGAACATATGCAGTGGATACTGAGACTCTCAAACTTCAGGAGGCTGAGAGCAGGTCTTTAGCCTTCAGCCAGGTAAAGGGATTACACATTAGACTGTCTATAGTCACTATAATTCTCCATGCTGCTAAAAATGCTTAATGCAGACATGCCTTGTATCTGTTTTATTTTTTTATTTGCTATATTGACCAAGAGGGTTGACTTGAGAATTATCAGACTTCATTAACAAGCAAAATATGATATCTTATACTACTGTTCTCATTGTTTTTATAAAAACTTTCGGAAGAGGAGATTGAGAAAAGTCAGCATATTTAGGCCCCATTTGAACTAGATAAAACTGAAGCACAAAGAGAATGGTGATTTATTTGGGGGTCAGTGAGGCAGTAGCTCAGATGAAACCAGAATACACAGCTCAAATTTGAAATCAAAAGCACGTCAGTCAATGGAAACCAACCAAACAGTGCCCAAGGAACACCACCTCTTGTTCCCGTAGGGCAGTGTCCTTGGGAGGAAAAACAAACTACAGAGCTTCACTCAGATACCACCAGACCATAGTGATAGCATGTGTTAAGGCTGCTGCCAGGCACCGTAGTAAATAAACACTGTATCTGTGCTCGCTCCGTTTCCCCCTCACAGCTGGGGTAGGTGTTATTCCTACCTATACAGGTAAGGACCTGAGGGCTTGGAGATTGGGTACAATCACAGAACTAAGAAGCACCTGAGTCAAGTCCGTGACTGGCTGACTGCAGAGCCTGTGCCCTTCCCCAAAGAGCTCAGCGCTTCTGTTTCACATTCGTAAGAACAGGGAGCATTTTCTGAAATGAACCATTTCATCAGTTCGACTGATTTTTTCCCCTGACCTCTGATTCCTGGAGCTCATAGAATAAACTCTCCCTCTGAGCCAGGAACATAAAGCGTAACGTGACCCAAGCATCCACACCTGCCCTCTGCCCCCTTGAACTCCTTGAATAAACAATCGGCAGGGTTTTTTTGGTCCAGAAATACCACCTCTTGTTACCAGTCCAAAGTCTGTGTGCCTGAGGCTTCAAGAGGAACATGAGAGCTTGGGGAGAGGTAAGGGTTATTGACCAAGAAGACACCAACCTAGACGGGGAGGCCAGGAGTTCCTCGTGTCTGTCTGGCTTACAAAAGTACAGAGCTCAGTCTTCTCTTCTGTCAAGGGGAGTGGGAACGGGAGGGGCTGTTTTGGTAAAACCTCAAGCCTCGGAGCGATCAGCCCGAAGGCCCTGGGAACAAAGCAGGCCGAACAAGGCGGAGACTGGGACACAGCATTTCACAGTTCGTGTTATCCGCGTTTCGTAGGGACGGAGCTCTGAATTGCAACCTCGAAACTTTGAGGTAGTCATGTCAGATACACAAGAAAATAAGGAGAAAAAAGCATGCAAAACTTCTAAGATTTTTAAAAGTTTAACAAAGAATGTATAATATTTTTAAACCTATGGTGATGCTCTCAGACAGTATGAGAGTCTTGAAGGTAAACTTAGAAAAGAGGCCAACAGGGACCCCTTAGACCAAGGCGATGCCTTCACAGGACAAGTCACTCCACCCCGTGAAGCAATCACATGACTCACCCACATGCAAAAGAATGAAACTGGACCACTATCTTATACAACACACAAAAAATCAACTCAAAATGGATTAGACTTGGACATAAGAAATGCCCACGAATCATTTAAGCTCTCTCAAAATGAACTTCCACTCTTCTAAATTTACCTTTTTATTCTGACTCCAAACTACAGAGTTGAGGATATGAAAAAATTCAGCAACCCAGACATGTGAAAAATATTACAAAATCAAATTTAGAGAATGACTGAACAGAAAAAATTTTTGTGGTAAAGAATCTTCTTTTTTACACATGTTTGAAAAGGAGAGCAGGTAGGTTCTCATATCTGAGTGATTCCCTTGTAGCCCTGTACGGGTCAACGGCACAGCTAAGGAAAATGAAGTCTGCTGAGGCTGAGTAATGGCCCCAGGATCCTGCCATCTGAATTCAATCCACTTGGCCTTGGTTGGTGCATTTGCATTCCTTAAATGTCCTCCCTAAGAAGAGATGTGTCTCTGCCGAGACCAACCCATCCATTCCGTAAGTTGTAGTTCGTGAATCTAGGGTTTCTTTTGTTACACTTCTTAGTCATGAAATGTCAAAGAAAGGGATTCTTTCCCTCTCTACCATCACCCATCAAAACTTCAGCAGAAGTCATACTAAACAGAAAAGGCTAACGGCTAGTTTAGAAGATACTGTTAGTTCATAGGATGTGAAAGAAGCTAGTGAGAACCGTATGACTGGTTTTTCGCCCTTTGGGACGTGCATTAGCTTTTACATAGCCCTTAAAAGCTCTGTATATCAAGAGAATAAATATTTGTCTGAACTTACTCAGCAGTGGAATTTAAATTGAGCAATTTAACAAAGGTCCATTTTCTGGCCTTTGTTATACCTTGACAAGTACAAGAGAGTGTATCTTGAATTTTGCCCTTTTAGGGGAGAAAGATGGAGGAGGGGGTATAGAAGCATCTGTGTATTATAATTGCATGACTTCTATTAGCACAAAAAGTTCCTAAACAATTTCACTTAGAAAACTGAACAATTTACATCTTTACACTGTCCATTTGGGTTAGATGCTATTAACTGCTAATGACTCCCTAGCTGGCAAATACTCCACTTGGTACAATTAACATTTGATTCAGGTAACAAGCAGCACATGACCAAAATTTCCTTTGGGTGCATCATGCATACTGTGTCCAAAGTACACCAGCTCGCAGTGTAATTGCTGAACACTTAGAAGTACCTCGGCGGTTTCTCCGCCAGAGAGCAATTTGCTTTGCAAAGTGAGCCTGTGACCCACCATGGAAGAGATTCTAGTCCCTTGTACGACCAGGCCATGCATCTAAAGCAATGCAAGAAGAGCACTATTTGTTTTTAAAGCAGCCTACAAACCCATTGGGTCTTGTATCTCCAATAAGACTAGTGTAGTGTCAGAAAACATCTATTATTGACTGTCACAGCAAAAGCCCATCTCTGAAGTTAATAAGTCTTTTTAATTAAAAAAGCAGAACCAGAACTGGACTGCTCATTGATCATAGCTAAGCTTCCTGGAATTTGTTCTTTTCATTCTGTCTTCACTTGCACAGAGATATGTGAGGAGCAATATACTAGGTAGATAGTTACAAAGAGAAGCATATGTTAACAGTGACCTATTACATTCTAACTTTAGGTATTGAACTGCCATTAGGTAAACATGGTATATTTCTGATTCCTGGTAATTTTTAGAAAAAGAGATTTTGATTATAATTCTTAAATTATATTTCATTAATTATGCTATTCTAGTTGCCCCCAATTTCCCCCTTTGCTCCCTTCCATCCAGCACCCGCCCCCCATTCCTCAGGCACTCCCCATACCATTGTTCATGTCCATGGGTCATGCATATAAGTTCTTTGGCTACTTCATTTCCTATACTGTACTTTACATCCCCATGGGTATTCTGTAACTGCCTATTTGTACTTCTTAATCCCCTCACCTCTTCACCCATTCCCTCACAACCCCTTCCCATCTGGCAAACATCAAAATGCTCCCTGCATCCATGGTTCTGTCTCTGTTCTTTGCTTTGTTTTTTAGATTCTATTGTTGGTCGATATGTATTTTTATCATTTTATTGTTCACAGATTTGATCTTCTTTCTCTTAAATACGCCCCTTTAACATTTCATATAATCATAGTTTGGTGATGATGAACTCCTTTAGTTTTTTCTTCTCTGGAAAGCTCTTTATCTGCCCTTCCATTGTAAATGATAGCTTTGCTAGGTAGAACAGTCTTGGCTGTATGTCCCTGCTTTTCATGACTTTGAATATTTCTTACCAACCCCTTCTGGCCTGCAAAGTTTCTTTTGAGAATCATCTGAGTCTTATGGGAACTCCCCTGTAGGTAACTAACTTCTCTTGCTGTTTTTAAGATTCTCTCTTTATCTATAACATTTGGCATTTTAATTATGATGTCCTATGGAGTGGGCCTCTTTGCATCCATCTTGTTTGGGATTCTCTGTGCTTCCTGGACTTGCATGTCTATTTCCTTCACTGAATTAGGGAAGTTTTCTTTAATTATTTTTTCAAATAGATTTCCAATTTCTTGCTCTTTCTGTTCTTCCGGCACCCCTATGATGCAAATGTTGGAGTGCTTGAAGTTGTTCCAGAGGCTGCTTACACTGTCCTTATCTTTTTTTTATTCTTTTTTCTTCTTGTTCTGCTTGTTTTTTTCTTATGCTCCAAATCACTGATTAATTCTCAGCTTTATCTACTCTACTGTTGTTTCTCCTTAAATTGTTCTTTATCTTGATTAGTGAACCCTTCATTTCTGACTGGGTCCTTATGCTATTGAGGTCCTCACTAAGTTCCTTGAGCATCCTTATAACCCATGTTTCGGACTCTGCATCTGACAGATTGCTTACCTCCACTTTGTATAGTTATTTTTCTGGAGTTTTGATCTGCTTTTCACTTAGGATCACGTTTCTTGTCTCCTTGCTTTGGCAGCCTCCCTATCTGTTTCTGTGTATTAGGTAGTGCTGCTTTGACTCCATATCTTGGTAGCATGGCCTAATGTTGTAGGTGTTCTGTAGCATCCAGTGTCACAGCCTGCCCTATCACCCAAGCTGGGTACTCGAGGTACGCCTTGCGTGTGGGCTGAGTACACCTTCCTCTTACAGTTGAGGTTTGATTGGTGTTGGCAGGTCAATGGGAGGCCAGTCAGCTGCAAGGACTGACTGTGACCACTGACCACCAACCTCTGCCCTCTGAGAAGGATCAGCTGTGCAGGGACAGGGAGATGGTGCTCTGACGTGGTCTGTGACTGTCTACTGGGTGCTTAGGCTCTGGGGTTTCCCAGGTGGTGCAGGCCAAGGTCAGCCTCCACCTGCATTTTGCCCGGGCCACCCTGCCTGAGCTATAAAGCAATCTGAGATGCCTGCTACATGTTCTGGGCTTAGAGATTCCCAGGTGAAGCCAAGCTGTGAATCTAGGCTGGCTGTTGCTAGTGTCTGGCCTGGGGCCACTTAGCAAGAGGTACAGGGGCTGAGGGCTCACTGAGGCCAGCTGTTGCTTGTTTGGTAGGATTCAGGAAATTGTGAAGCATGAGCCAAGACCAGCCATTCATATAGAAAAGTCTCTGTTTACAACTTGGGTAGGCCCATTAGTTGGGTGTGAAGGAGTCTCAGGGGGTCTCCAGGGAGTCTCAGGAGCCTCAGGATGTAGGGTAAACAAAGTCAAGTCCGGCTCCCTCACCCAGATGTCTAGGGAACTAAGATGTGTTCTCATAGCCTTGAGTCTGGATCCTATAAACTGTATTCCCATAACACTGAATGGGTCTGCATGCACAAAATCACGATGTTACACAATATTTTGGCTCCCTGCCAGCTTTGTTTGCATTTAGTATATAAGGGAGTGAGGGGCTTCCCACTGGGGAACACGAAGCTTGCAGCATGCATGGATTCCACCCTTGAATAAAGATACATCAAGCATCCCCACGGCTCTGCAACTTTTCTTCCATCTGCCTGAATCCCGGAACCTGTCTGGCTTTGCAAAGTTGCAACACCCAGGGGATCTCCAGGGTGAGGCACAGTGTTAGCCAGGTTGATGGAGTCTCAGAAATGGCACTGGCCTACTGGCTCTGTGGGGGTAAGGTTCAGAAAAGAAACAATGGCCTCTGCCCATCTGTCTGGTAGAAAGCTGTCCCTCAGCAACCCTTGATCCCAGACACTTCACTTTCTCCCTGTATGTCACTGGTGCCTTTCAAGCTGCTACCCTGGTGCTGGAGCTTAGAGTGAGTTTAAGTTTCTGTGCGGGTTCTTTGCGAGGAACTGCTTGGGACTCCAGCAGTTTCACCAACTCAATCCCTACTGGTTTTTGCCGCCAGAAGTTATGGGGACCTATCTTCCCGGCACTGGAACCAACCCCTGCACCGGGGCACCTGGTGTGCAGCTGAGACTCTTCACTCCTGAAACATCCCTCCCGAATTTTTACCCACTACCCATGGATGTGGGACCAGCCCGCTCCACATCTCCTTCCCGTCTGGATGGATGTGGTTTCTCTAATTCCACAGTTGTCAGACTCTCTCTCATTCAACTCAGTTTCTGATGGTTCTGAGAGACGGCTGTTCTATATTTTAGTTGTAATTCTGATGTGGGTGTGCAAGGAGGTGCACTGTGTTTATCTACGTCGACACCCTGACTGAAGGCCTTACCAATTTTGTTTGTTTGCAGTGACTCCACAGTGTTATCTCCAATAGGCTCTAAGAGCGCTTTGGATACTCAAGAAGAGCAGACAAGTGCGCCCAGTTTAACTGCCCCAACCAACCCTATCTTTGCATCTAAGGGCAACACACCGTTTGTCTCTATGGCAAGACGGAGAGCCTGAAAAAGCGAGGAGTCTAATTACAAAGCACTGCAAAAAATACTTGGAATCAGACAATCCCCAAAAACCTGCAAGTGAAAATCCCCATATTGTAAGGACCCCAGGGGAGAACGGGCCAAATACATGACATCGTTCAAACAGCCGTGTATCCACATTAAAAGCAGATATTTTAGTACTCGGTAATGACATGAGGTGCTGAAGGCAACTTTTCAGGTTCATTCAAATTTAATCGTTTCATGTTTAGAAGTGACACTGAAAGTTCATTTCAAAATGTGAGAATGAAGGGGGAATCTACATAAAATAACGCGCCAAGATGACTGGCATCATTTTTTACCAAAAATAATGACCAGAGCTAGGACAAATACACCTTACAGGGGTGTCCAACCTTTTGGTGTCTTGGGGCCACACTGGAAGAAGACTTGTCTTGGGCCACACATAAAATACATTGCAACACATAACCACACACACACAAAAGATCTCAGTTTTAAGTAAATTTTTGATTTTGTGCTGGGCTGCATGCACAGCCATCCTGAGCCATAGGGTGGACACCCCTGCCTTGAAATCAAGAAACCACTTTTTAAAAATTTAGGGACTTGTGTACCTAACCATAGTCACAATGTTAACCTAAGGAGACAGAATATATATGGTAGTTCTCTAACTTCAGGAGGCTCAGAACCACTTGGATGCCTGTTAAAATGCAGATTCCTTGACCTGACTTCCAAAGATTCTGATTCCATAGGTCTGAAGTATAAGCGTGGACATGAATTTTGATAATATAGACCAAGAATTTGGTAACAAGCCCTCTGAAGATATTTTAGTGAAGGTTTAGCACATAAAGTCATTAGCATGAATCATTATTCTCACATTAAATAATTTATATCAATGGTTCTCCACTTTGGGGAAAATCAGAGAATCTTTTAAGAAATGATGTGCCCTGGCTGGTGTGGCTCAGTGGATTGAGTGCAGGCCAGCAAACCGAAGGGTTGCTGGTTCAATTCCCGGTCTAGGGCACATGCCTGGGTTGTAGGCTGGGTCCCCAGTGGGGGCACATGAGAGGCAACCACACATTGATGTTTCTCTCCCTCTCTTTTTCCCTCCTTTCTCCCCTCTCTAAATACACAAATAAAATATTTTTTTAAAAAAAGAGACAATGTGACCTCCCACCCCCAACATGCATGTATACACACAAGACTTCAAATATACATTTTCCAAAAACCCCAAATAAAAGAATTCAAGCTACAGACTTTACCTTGTTACACAGTTTCACACAAGTCAGGTGAAATACTAGGTTCTTCAATAAACATTTTGAGTCACTTTATACAAACTATTTTTAATAATGGGGATAATTACATGAATTTCCCATAGGAACTACTTGGCATCCATAATAACCCTTGGAAAATCAAGTTCAGCAAAAATCACTATCTATCCCAAAAGAATGTTTTCCTTACTTAAAAAAGCTTCAGACATCATCAAGATTAAAGTTCCCAACATACAGAGATGAGGAATCCTGGACACAG
The DNA here is from genome assembly GCA_007922815.1 of Macrotus californicus. Taxonomy (NCBI): domain Eukaryota; kingdom Metazoa; phylum Chordata; class Mammalia; order Chiroptera; family Phyllostomidae; genus Macrotus; species Macrotus californicus. The sequence goes on from VMDR010034119.1 coordinate 9,024, forward strand.
GAAACAATCAAAATAGGGATGTTCTTAAAATGCAGAAAGGTTTCCTAAAGACTCGTATCCGAAATGAAAAGCCTTTTTAGTTAAATTAGACACTACTTGAAATTTTAACAACTTTAAATATCACACAAGACCTCATATATTTTACATTAAGGTATAAACAGAGTATCTTGTGAAAACTGGAAAACAATCTTTAAAAAGACTAACAAATTTAGCTGAATTATCTACTTCAGCAATCTCAATAGGTCAAGTTTACTTTGTATGTGCTAACTGGGTTTTGTGAACTCTGATTAAGACTTTATCTACCATTCTCTTCATGCAAGGACGACAAAAGCAAAAACAAACAGGACTATACCAAACTGAAATCTTTTGCAGGGTGAAAGAGACCATCAACAAAAGAAAAAAACAACCACCAAATGGGAGAAGGTATTTGCAAATGACATGTCTGACATGAGGTTAACATCCAAAATATATGGAGAACTCATAATTCAACATCAAAAAAAAGTCCAATTAAAAAATGGACAGCAGATCTGAATAGTAATTTATCTTGAGAACATACAGGTGGCCAATAGACACATGCAAAGATGCTGGACATTACTAATCATCAGGGAAATACAAACCAACACCACAATAAGATATCACTGAACACCTGTCAGATGCACTATTTTCAAACAAAACAAATAACAAAAGTTGGCAAGGATGTGGAGAAAAGGGAACCCTCATACAATGTTGGGATTGCAAAATGGTGCAGCCATTTTGAAGAACAGGATAGAAGATCCTCAAAAAATTAAAAATAAGTCCACCATATGACCCAGCAATGTCACTTCTAGGTATTCATCCAAAGAAAAAACAGTAATTCAAAAAGACATAAGCATCCCTATGTTCAATTCATTATTTGCAATAGCTAAGATATGGAAGTAACCTAGGTGTCCACTGACAGATTTGCAAATAAAGATGTATTGTACATATGCAAACATATACACACACTCATATACATACAAACACAAATGGAACATTAGCCATAAGAAACAATGAAATCTTGCCATTTGTGACAACAGGGGTGAACCCAGGGGGTATATTATACTACGTGAAGTCAGTCAGACAATGAAGGACAAATGCGGTGTGATTTCACTTAACATGTGGAATATAAAAAACAAACGGAAGAGACTCATAGGTAATAGAGAACAAACTGACGCCTGCCAGAGGGGAGGGGGATGGAGGGGAAGGCCACAAAGGTGAAGGGGCATAAGGGGAACAAACTCCTGGTTATAAAGTCAGTCACAGGGAGGCAACGCCTCGTGTGGGAAATACAGCCTATAAGATCGTGGCAATTTTGTCCAGTGACAGGTGGTTACTACTCATTGAGATCATTTTGTAAGGTATATAAATGTTAAATCACTATGTCGTACTCCTGAAACTAATAAAATATTGAACGTCGACTATACTTTAATAAAAAAGATCTAACACTATACTGTATTATCACTTCCATATCAAAAGTGTGCTACATATAAATTCAGGTGGTTTAGTAAAAACGTTTTAAAGTAGTTTTATAATAAAACTTGACAGAAGTTCAACTTATTAAATATATTAAGATTTTTTAAAACTGTGAAGTAGGTATCACATTATGGAGTGGGAACAGACGCCCAAAAAGCCCGTCTGGGAAGAACAAGAAGGACATCAAGATGTTCTAAGCAATTTCCTGAACAGCAGGAAATGAAAGGCTGGAGACGCTGAGTGTTCGATCAGTTTACTTCTCTTTTCTGAATAAGCTTACTCATTATTAACTGATGAAAGATAACACATATGATATTAAAAACTAACATCGAACGGTTCTACCATCGTGACTGTCAGTCATTGCTCAAGCAGGAAAGAAATTTTATTTGGTTCCCTAGCTTTGTAGGGGGGTCTATCTACTAGACCATTTGAGAACTGCGTCACATCTTGTATCATTAACCTCAGTTGCAGAAAGCTGCTTCACTGCGTCACGTAGTTACACCCTGCACGGCAATACCATGCCCAATTTCATGCCAGTGAACATTTCTTTTTCAGTTATAAAAGGAGTCATTTTTCTTTCCCCTTTCCACAACTCACTCAATTGTTTCAATCACGTAAAAATATGAAATTTATGGGGT
>VMDR010034120.1:0-11152 GCA_007922815.1 Macrotus californicus
AATGAGGGTTTTGAACCTCCAAGAAGTTAAGAATTAGGTCACATTCATGAGGAATTTAAAGGCCTACTGGCCAAAATTCTACTGTTGGGAAATATTTATTGTCCATTGTGTATCAAGTACTTAATATTATTTTTATAATGCTGGTTGAAAATCAATAAATAGATCAGTTCATGCATTTAGTGAACAATGTGAATACCTATTGCTTATATTCCCAATTCTAGCTGTTCATTGCTGGCATATACCAAATCAGTTGATTTTTGTATATTAACCTTGTGCTTTGCAATCTTGCTCCACTCACTAGTTCCATGTGTCTTTTCCTTCTCTCCTGCACCTACTCTTCCTTGTTCACTTTTTGCTCTTGCTTTTCTTCTTCCTCCTCCTCTACCTTCTTTTCTTTATTCTAATGAATGATGAGATTTTCTACAAAGGCAAATATGCGATCTATGAATAACAAGTTCTACGTTCTCCTTTCCAGACTGTACATATTTTATTTCCTTTCCTCATCCTATTACACTAGCTAGGACTTCCAGGATGATGTTGAATGGGACGTGTGAAAGAGGATTTGCTTGCCTTATTATTGACTCAGAGAGAAAGCATCCAGTTTCTTAGGATTATGTTGGTTGAAGGTTTTTGTACATGTTCTCTATCAAGTTCAGAAAGCAGTATTTGTTTGTAGTTTGCTAAGAGTTTTTATCATGAGTGAGTATTTAATTTTGTCAAGTATTTTCCATTGTCAATCGATATGACCTCATGCTTTTTCTTCTTTAGCCTTTGATGTAATGGGTTTCATTGATTGATTTATGAATGAAATAAATCCTTGCATACCTGGAATAAATCCCACTTGGTGAGGATGTGTATTGGTTTTCTGCATTGGATTTGATTTACTAATAATTTCTTGAAGATTTTTGAATACCTTTTTATAAAAGATATTGGTTTCAAACTCCTCTAATGTCCTCTTTGTGGTCTCCTTTGTTGATCTTGAGCTTCCCTTAGTGCTCCTCCTCAGAGACAGCCTGTGTCTTGCAGTTATTTCAGTTGTAAATACACTGTTTTTATTGTGGAATTGTGTGTGTGTGAAGGAGGATATGGGAGAGGATAAGCATTCTATAATTTTATGATTAAATGTTAGTCTTTTAGTGGTTCTGTTCCTCTTAAATGTGGTATTTACATGTGCTACTGTAGTGGGTTGGCTTTTTTGCCCCCTCATTGGGTAAAATAAAAAGACTAAATGATGCTTGAGTGATAAGAATGCCCTTTTATTTCTCCATTTGGGATAAATCCTTGAAAGTATTTTCCCTTGGAATGTAGGCTGTTTTTATGAAGAATCTGGGCATATTTTATAACGAATACCCTTCTACTTCTGCTAGAGCTGTGAGTTAATCATTCTTGAATCTTTACAATGATAGCCTGGTGGTCTGCTTGAAGGGAAAGCTCATGAAAATATGGGGAACGTCCTGAGCCCGCAGTTTCTCACTTTCGCACTAGTCCACATCTAGCCTCCAGCTATGGATCAAAATGATCATTTAAGTGTACCTACCAGATTAGGCTTCCAGTGATTTTTGCTTCAGGTGAGATTTTGGTTGAGATTATTTATATTCATATGTCCTCCCAGGTTTTAATGTGTCAATTTTCATTGCAACTTCATTTTTTAATGGGTCCAAGAAAAGTTGTGAGATGTGTGTGAGATGAAATAGAGAAATGTAAGGTTACTTCTAGGTTTGGGACTTGAAGAAGTGGATGCAACTTTACTGCAATGAGGAAAACTAGGATCGACCATCATTAGCAGGGAAGAGCAGATTACCAGGGAGTGTGTTATAGACATGGTAATTTGCAAGGTGAGACATCCAGATGAAGATGTTGTGTAGGCAGTGGGTATGTAAGTCTGAAATTCAAAAAAGATAATAGGGCTGGAAATATTAATTTAGTAACTATAAGTGTAAAGAGAGCTTCGTAAAAAAATCCAAGGAGAGTCTTCTTTGATGAATACAGAAGTAATGTTAAAATAAGTTGTGTTCTTTTCTTGAACACACACACACACACTAATCTCATGAAGGTACCAAAAAGCATTTAGTGTGCAAGATTCTGCAGTGCAAAACTAATGGGAAATTATAAAGTGCAAAGTATAGCTCAATGCTGGATAAAGGGTTTTAGGAAGAATTTTCTTCCCTCTAGTGAATATATGCTATCTACTTTCTTCCACAAAGAACATATTCCAAGGGATACAATTTTCACTCAATTATATTAAAATAGAAGAAAAGGCAAACAAGGAATTGAAATGTATGCACTTTAGAAAAGACACTTAAAGGAGAACAATTTTTAACTTTAAAAGAACAATTCTCATCTGTGGCACTAAGGTTTATTCAGAAATTTGCATTTTTACTACCTGTAAGATGGAGGTCACCTTATTTTAAAAGTTTAGGAAACAAAGGATAATCCAATATCAAGAGACTAAGTATTTCATTGAAACCAGAAGAGGAAGCACAGGAAAATGTAAACAGAACCTTTGAAAGTCATTTTCTTTCTATCCGTATATTTTTAAAAATATGGGATCCATTCTTTAATTTTTTTCTGTTATTGTTTCTAGAAAAAAGGGAAGGGAAGAAGAAAAAGAGGGAGGAAAACATTGATGTGAGAGAGAAACATAGGCCAGTTGCCTCTTGCACATGCCCTGAGTAGGGACTAAAACCGCAACCCAGGTGCCTGCCCTGACTGGGAAGGGAACCAGCGACCTTTTGGTTTGCAGGATGATGCCCAGCCAACTGAGCCACACCAGCCAGAGCTGGGATTCGTTCTTTACAAGGGTACAGAAGTTTGGCTTACATATCTCAATGGTATGTAAACTATTCCTAATTTCTAGGATGTTCAAGTGGCCATGATTTCTGATGTGGTTCTTTGATTTTTCTGTCATACCTGGAATTATTTTGATGCTCCAGACTGATTACTTTTTTTGTTGTATATTTGTGCCATAATTCATAGGTGGTCTAGGCCAACTTAAGTAAGTTCAAGAACAGGGGAAAAGATTCTGACTAGAAAGAGCAGTCATAGGCAATGAGATATCTAAGAGATATACTCTTATTTTGTTTCATTCTAAATTATGTGACATAAGGAGAACCTTTTCACATGGGTCCATACCCTTGAGCTGTCCTGCCCTGAAGTCCTAACTTGCAGAGAGAATCAGCCCTAGGTGTTCCCCAGCCCTCTCAGTATTTCAGCTACCTTTCTGCGTAAACTGTATAAACAACAGACCAGTCAGAAGGGACAAAAGAGGAAATTACAAAGACATGGGCCTTGTTTGCCTCTCTACAGTTTAATGGATAGCTGTGAGAATAATTTTGGAGAATAATTAGAATAGAGTTACAGGATTCCTAAGGTTGTGGTTTACAGTCATGCTCTTTGAGGATCCAGAGTCTGTTTATCCCTTGGTTTCTACAATACTTTGTGAATTTTTGTCAGTTTAGGGTTTTCTTTTCCTTGTAGGCTGCTCCTGGTAAATTTTTACTTTACTATTATTTACTTTACTATTATTTCACTATTATTTGACCTTACTCTTATTTGTTTTTCTTTTTATTAGATATTAACAAGGTAGATTCTGCAATTTTGTATTACTCTGTCATGTTTATTCTCCCCCCCCCCAATTATCTGTGAAGATAACATGTGCTATAAACAATTGTTAGAAAATAAAAGCCCCTGAAACTGTGCAGTAAACTGGAAAGTAAGATACTGTAAAGGCTGGATTTGAATGTCAGGCTTTTCCATGCAATGACTGTGTGACTGACTAGTAACTTAACCTCTCTGAGCACAAACGTTATTATTACAAAAACAACTAAATAAACTAGTGTGACCTCTAGCACAACAGTTGACACATTAAGTTTAAAGAAACTATAAATATTAGATAATCACTATATAAATATATCACATTTAGCTTTGCCATCATCCTATCATTGTTTTACCATGTGGATATCAAGATGGGATATTTGACTTACTTTGAAGCTTTTAAAAGAATTTCAACCAGACATTGAAAGTAAGAACAATCTAACAATGGCCAGAGGGGAAGGGGGAGGGAACAGTGGGGGGAAGGGTTTCCAGGAAACATTATAAAGGACACATGGACATAACCAAGGGGGAGGGTGGGAGCAAGGGAGGGAGGTGGGATTGGCTGGGGTAGGGGGTGGGGGGGTGGAATGCAGACAACTGTAAATGAACAACAATAAAGTAATAACAACAACAAAAAAAGAATGAATGACCAAACAAATAAATGAATGAATACCTAGAAAAAAAATTTCAAACTAACACCAAATAAGAAATTGACACTCATTTTAATAGTAATCAGCTTTCTATTCTTACAAGATACTTTTGCTGCGCTGGCTCACCTCAACTTACCCTGATCTGTAATTACAGCTGCAGTTTTAGAGGCCAATGTTATCTATACTTTGCCTAATATTGTAACTATGACACTTGATATATAGTTACTGATCAGTAGAAAGTTTCTTTCTTTAACCCCTGTTATTAAAGGAAATTAATCCCATTCCCTTTTACATAAGAAGGGCAGCAGTAAACATTCCCTATCTTACCCCAGGTCAACTATCATGATCTCGGTCACAATTTGGTCTACAAGATCTAAGTCTCTTGACTTTGTGAAGAAATCATGCTAGTTCATTATATGATAACTTTAAATTAATTGACTCTACCATCAGGCAGTTAATTATAGGATAGACTCATGGCAGAATGTGAAAGTAAATATCACAGAGATTAAAGTACTGCATCATCAACAAATTACTTAGTGAGCCAATGTTTTGAAGCATTATCTGGACATTCACTTAAAGATAAAGAGCAAGTATTTGCACCTTGAGCCTCTACTAAAGAAGCACAATACTTAGTAGGTTCCTTTGGATTTGGGGGATACTATATAGATTGTATTCTGTTATACTGCTGAAAGCTATTAGATGATGCAGAAAAATATTAGTTTTGAGCAGGACCTAGAAGGCTATGGGCTCTGCATCAGGACCAGAATACAATGTAAGTTGTTCTGGACTTAAAACATATTACTCAGAATATCGAAGTGAGCTTAATATCTCATTACAGGTATCCACTGTGGGCATAGGAACTTTGTGGAGTCATTGTCATGCCACAGAAGGATTGCAGAGCAAGGTCATGTCATCTGTAGCAGACAAATGCTTCATATGCAAAATAGTTCCCTTGATGAACTATTTGACTGGATTAGCATTCTGAAGCCTTGATCATGTTTCATTCCATCACACTGCCTAGAAAATGTTGGGAAACAAGATCCTTCAAGACTTACATGGCCATGCAGTTACAATAACAATCTTTTGCATAGAAACTGCCCATTTTGTGTTAGGTTGAGCAGGTAACATGTTTAAAAAGATGTTGTATGAACAGATAGTGCAGACTCTCATGTAACCTGACTCTTGCACAGATGCCTCTCCCTTATCCACATTTATGTCCTTATAGACAATTCTTTATGCCACCTAACAGAGGTGGAAAATGTCCTGGACCTAGATAATAGGTGGGCTTGCCTGGTATGTTGATATGAACTAAAAATGGAATGCTGCACAGTACATACCCCTCTCAGAAATCATGGTAACATGGGGGATGTGTCTTCCCAAAGAGCATTTCTGTGAGCAGCTTGCTTGGTCTTTCACATTGTCCGTACCCATGGACTCTGGTGGTGGTGAGTGGCTTGATTAGTCAGTCGTGAGTGTAAAAATGGGCAAGATTGAAAAATCAATCACAGGAAAGCCTAGGGAGAGGAATATAGGTGGACGTATGGGAGGGATCCCAAAGCATGTACATCTGGTGATCTTCCAAATGCCCACCACAGAGTATCCCTGTGTAGAAGTCACTAAAATAGGTGAACAGAATAATGACAGCTGGCCCATCTCCTCAACTGCTCCTGTGCAAAAGTCTCATGAATGCAGGGCCATGGTATCAGGCAGAGTTACATAACGCATGACCTAGACAGCATAAGCAACTTCTCAGGGAGAACGATCTAGCTAATGCCATGACTGGTTACTCTATCTGCCAAGAGCAACTTGCCAGTGTTGAGCATTCAGTAAGGTGGCATAACTCAAGGAGACTGCCAACCACATATTGAGAAGTTAGTTACATCGGACCTGTTTTACCCTGGATGAAACAAACGTTCATCTCTTGGGGGGTTTCCTTAACTTCTACTGCTTCCTAAGGGCTTACAGATTTTCTTATCTGCCAACAAAGAATAGCACCTAACACCTTTCAAACCAAGGCAAAAATTTTGTGGTAAATAAGGTATGATCATGAGTGAATGATCATAGGCTCTACCTATTTCCATATACTGTGTCATCAGGGGAAAAATGGCCTCACAGAACAATGTAATGACTTATTAAGAGCTTTGTTAAATTTCTATCTTGGAAACAGCACCCACTATATGTTATCCTAAATATACCAAGGCAGTAGTCAACATATGGGTCTGTTTCCCAGTACCTAGAATATCAGGTAAAAGAACCAAAGCCTAGAGGTAACTTTAGTCTTTTACAGCATCACCTCCAGAAACCTAATTGAGAATCTGTACTTCTTACCTTGCGAATTGAGGCTCGGCTGGATTAGGGACTGTTTCCTAGCAAGTGAGAGGTTCTTACAACAGGAGATATAGTGGATTTTCACTACAGCCGGAGTGGTGATAACTGCCTGGTTACTCTACACTCTGCGTGTCATTGGGACTCTGCCTTTGCAGGGTGCACCAAGCTAAGGCATACTTTTTGTTTAGTATGTTGTCCAAATATGTCTTAAAATGTTTATATTTCAAGAAAGGCTTATATGTGTCAAGTCACATTAAAATCTGTTGCAGTTTCCAAATAGTTCTTTTGAAGTTATCGTGTACTTCATAAAAAAGTAAAAAATTCTAACTGATAAAATTGAAGTACAGGCTTTACTTTCTCTTATTACTGAGAAAAGACAGCACTAGATGTAAGTGAAAGATTGAATCTAACATGAATTAATAAAGACAATTTTTATTTTACTAAGATGGTGTTAGGTTTTATCATTCACAGTTCTGTGGTAGAACATGTTTTGCTATCCTAGCAATCTAAACCTAAATTAGTGACTTTCTAACATTTTGACTATAATGCACTGCAGAAAATTACATTTTCAGAACACACACACACACACACACACACACACACACACTAAATTTCTTTGAATAGTCCCTACCTTTTCTGCCTTGCAACTAGCAGCAGGGATCAGGAACAGACTGTGAGGTGAAGTTGAGCTATCTGGTCAGTGACTTCCTTTTCAGTCTTGAATCTAAAATTGCAGAGAAGAATGCTTTGCCACTGAGGAGGAACTCCATCTAAATCGGAAGATACAGGAGAACCTTCTAGTGACATAATGCCTTCATTTTAAAAGACATATGTAACTTATCCATGGAAACATTAAGTAACTGACCCCAGAACCTGTTTAATTCTATAACACTTTTAAGCTAATATCTATATCTATGGATACAGATACAGATATATAAAATTATATTGATTTTGTTTCTCCTTAGAACCTGTTGAATATAGATATGTAGATATAGTATAGAGGTAGAAGGATATAGATGTAACTATAGATATAGATAGATATAGATATACTTATTGAAGTTGGTTTACATGATTATGGAGGCTGACAAGTCCCACAGTTTGTCTGTGAGCTGGAGAACCAGGAAAGCTGGTGGTGTAGGTCATTCTGGGTCCGAAGGCCTAGGAACACACATGCACATACATGATCCCACACACATGAAGACCAGAGAGTTCCTGATGTCTGAGGACAGGAGAAGATGGATGTCCCAGCTCAAGTAAATGCGCAGATTTGCCCTTCCTCTGCCTTTGGGTTGTATTCAGGCCCACAGTGGATTCGAAAATGCTCACCAGCTTTCGTGATAGAGATGTTCTTTACTCAGTATGCAGATTCAAATACTAGACTCATCTAGATACTCCCTCACAGAGACATGAAGAAAGAACATTTTATCAACTATTCAGGCATCATTTACCCAGTGAAGTTGTCACATAAAATTAACCCTCCCACCCTCTGACTTTGAACATAGATGAATGAGAATGTCCTGTACCACAGTGCCTAAGGTTTTTTTTAAAAACGAAAACAATAACAGATAAGCAATTTGGAGTGAATGCTTTCTCTTTGTTTCTCTGAAACTTGTGTTACCTGTATCTGGATATCATACTTAAGTTTCTTGTAAAGTGATATGACACAGTATGGTATTGGTGGCATACAACATAAATCTTTCTCTACTTTCTACCGTGCCTTGTGTAGAAAAAAGCAAATAATTCTTGCATAAAATAAATCTGTGACAGCCCACCTCATGAACTGTGGGTGGGAATGCAGACTGGTGCAGACACCGTGGAAAACAGTATAGAGTTTCTCAAAAATTTAAAAATGTACCTGCCTTTTAACCCAGCAATTCCTCTTCTTGCAATATATCCTAAGAAACCTGTGACACTAATTCAAAAGAATATAAGGTCTGTTCAGAAGGTATCCAGCCATGTCATAAGCCATGTCATATGAAAAATAGAGACATTTATTGAAGAAGATGAAAGAAGTATTACATAGGACAATAACACCTCAGTCCCCTTCAAAGTAGGCACCTTGGGACCTTACACAGTTCTCCTGATCACCATCAGCTGCCCCGTCATATTTTCCTGAATCTCATCGATGGTCTGAAACCTCTTCCCTTTCAAGGTGATTTTAGTTTTGGGAAAAGCCAGAAGTCACAGGGCACCAAATCTGGACTGTAGGGGGACTAAGTTACCTGAGTGCTTTGATGTTTTGCCAAATACCTCTGCAGGAGGCATGATGCATGAAGTTGCATTTTGTCGTGATGAAGGTGCCAGTCACCAGTTACCAGTTGCTGTGGCTTTCTGAATCATCCTGATCGTTTCCATGGAGGAATGTTCAGACTTAAAGCTGAACTTGATGCAAATTCATTGCTCTGCTCTCTCAGCCAGTTTGAATGCGATGGCCCCACAGTACACATGCTCCTTCAACTGGTGTCTACTGCCCCCACAGTGAAGTCCTCATTGTTCACACATACACATTCCAATCCTCTCCTTGGTTGCCAGTTATAACAATGTCATGCAAACCATTAACAATGGCTGAACTTTTTCCAGAAAGACCTTGTATATGCACCCCTATGTTTATAGCAGTGCTTTTTACAGTAGCCAAGATCTGGAAACAGCCCAAGTGTCCATCAGTAGATGAGTGGACAAAAAAGCTGTGCTACACTTACACCATAGAATACTACTTGACTAAAAAAAATCTTACTTTTTGTGACAGCATGGATGGACCTGGAGAGTGTTAGGCTAAGTGAAATAAGCCAGTCAGAGGAAGACAAATACCATCATATGACCTCACTTGTATGTGGAATCTAATGGACAAAAGTACACTGACAAAATAGAAACAGAGGCATGGACACACGGAACAGACTGACAGCTGTCAGGGATGTGGGTTAGGAGTCTGGGTGAAAGAAGGTGAAGAGATTAGCAATAAATAAATAAACAAATAAGACCAACACAGACAACAGTGTGGTGATAACCAGAGGGAAAGGGGAGTAGGGGTTAGGTGGAGGTGGGTAAAGGGGGAAAATTAGGGACGCAGTAAGACTCTGCTTGGGGCTCTGCGCGCATGATGCAGTGTGTAGATGATGTTTTATTGAGCTGTACACTTGAAACCTGTACCCTGAGAGACCGGTAGGTAGATAGATAGATAGATAAATAAATGAATAAATCTGTGATAGCCATGTGAAGCAGATTTCTTCCCGTACAGTTCTGACAGTTCATTTGCAAGTCAACCAATGGCCTTGCAAATGATAGATAAAATAATATGGTCTTCTCCATTGCTTTTTCTCTTTTCTAAAATTTTATATTTAGTTATATATTTATTGAGTCTTTATTCCATTTAAAAGGCAGTGTATAGATACCATAAATCCTAGCCACACTAAAATTATGATGCGATGTAAGTAAACCAGTTTGAAAATGGTTGCTTTTGAAGACAGTTTTGTGTAATAGGAATGGTAATAAGTAGTCTAGTTTCTGAACATGAACACCCCAAATTAGATGAATTATGAGTATTTTGACAAAGTATTCTTTTTTTAGTAGGGTCCTCATTAGTCACCTAGCAAACAATATTGTCAAAAATTTATTTAAAATGTTTAACAGATATTTTGGTAGAAATTGTTAAATCATTTGTATACTTCTTTTGTGTATATATGCTATTTTCACAAGATACATGCATGTCTATGAAAATAATGTCTTTATAATTGGAAATTCTGGTGGCTACTTTTATTATGCTCCTTTCAATAGTGACCCATTTGTAGTGTACATGCGTCAAATGTCACTTTTAGCTAGTTTCAGGGTCAAATTTCCTGTTTAGCCACATCTTCTCCAAAGCAGATGCAGGTTCATTTTGGTTTACATCCTGAAAATCCCTCTCTCTAACCTACCACTCACAAGTACAAACAAGTATATGTAGATTTGTCTCATAGCATTTTTTTCATTTAATTTTCTACCCTGAAATTATTTTTTGCATGTCTACTTTTCCCTGTAAATTGGAGTTCACTGAATATATTTGGCATTCCTTAATTTTGGTGTGGTTATCTATATATGGACTAGTAGCTATTATGTATTAGATACTCAATAAATATATATTGAATGAATTATTCAGGGTGTATATGGGAAAGAACTAGATTATTTTATTTATTTAATCCCCAAATTCACAGAAAGTAGTTTAAGAATTTCTTCCCGAATTCAGCTGCCAAAAAACAAATAAAAGATAATAAAGAAAGACTAACTTATCAACTCTGAATCAATATTTGTTTAACTACTTTATCTTTAGTCTTTGAGCATTAACCCAAATAATGTGTTTAAAACTTACTTGGATAAAGCTCCCTCCCCTAATTTTCATTAATTTTATGTATCCAGTTTTTGAATATATAGATAATTCACATGGACTTAAAAGATTAAAAATATTGAGTTGCACCACAATGTGTACTGTGAGAAGTGTCACACCCTCATCCCTCTCTTTTTCTGCTTGCTCCTGCCTTCCAATGCTCTCCTCCAGTTCCACCCACTCACCCTGGTGGGCAATGAATCTCACTGACTTCTGGTTTATT